>RRCJ01000015.1:407686-678184 GCA_004337975.1 Pyricularia sp. CBS 133598
AAAAAAAAAAAAAAAAAAAAAAAAAAAAAAAAAAAAAAAAAAGAAAAGAAAAAGACTCGGTCAAGGGCTAATATCGTGCAAAATCGGATACATGGGCATTTAACTCCCATTTAATTGATCACATATTGAAGAGCTCAGTCTAAACACAAAAGAGAAAAGCTGATAGATTCGCAGGGCCCCTTGTAGCCCGTTCGTGACTTCGATAAAGCAAATGCCGCATTTACTCCCAGTGCCATTATTGATACATATGTTGTAGGAACAATCCACCAAGCCATTACCGTGCTGGCGCAGGCATCACGCTCGCTCTTAACACGTACTCAGCCGATAAATGGCCCAACCACTTCTCAAATCCTCCCCTTATCCTCTACAGAAGGAGCTGAAGAGGGTTCTCAACAACCGTCTTGAGCTCCTTCATCCATTCGGCACCCACGGCACCATCGACAACCTTGTGGTCGAAGCTACCAGTGATGACGATCTGGTCATCCCACTCGACACCAGTGGTGCCATCCTCATTCTCGACTGGCACGGCAACCTTCTTGGTGGTGCCAATTGCGACAATGGCAGCCTGCGGTGGGTTGATGACGGCGGTAAAACGCTCGACGGCCGTGTTCATGCCCATGTTGGAGATGGAGATGGTGCCGCCCTGGTACTCATCGGGCTTGAGCTTGTTGTCACGGGCGCGCTTGGCCAGCTCCTTGACCGAAGCGGAAATGCTCTCCAGACCCTTGGTCTCGACAGCCTTGACAATGGGGGTAATGAGGCCGGATGGGGTAGAGACAGCAACGGAGACATCCACAGTGTTGAATTGGCGAATCACACCGTCGCGCCACGAAGAGTTGACCTGCGGCACCTTCTTGGATGCAACCGCGATGGCCTTGATCAGGAAGTCGTTGACACTGAGCTTGTACTTGCCCTCAGACGAGCTGTTCAGGGCCTGACGCAGCTTGAGGAGCTTGGAGACGGAGAGAGAGGAGGAAACGAAGTAGTGAGGGTTCTCGGAGACGGACTCCTTGAGACGGTTGGCAATGGTCTTGCGCATGTTGCTGATGGGGATGTCCTCGTAGAGAGCACCAGCGGGTCCTGCAGCGGCAGCCGCGGCAGGGCCGCTTGAGCCCAGCTTCTTAACATCCTCGGCCGTGATCTTGCCATCCTTGCCAGAGCCCTTCACGCCATCGAGCTTGATTCCCTTTTCGTTGGCGAGACGCTTGGCTGCTGGCTCAGCGTTGGGCTCGCGGTCGAGAGCATTCTGCAGCCTGCCGGTCGACTTGGTGTTCTCAGGTTCGGGGGCTGGGGTTGGTGTCGGGGCAGAGGCGGCTTTCGAGGACTCCTCGACGTTCTTCTCCTCTTTTGGCGGGGATGAGGCTGGAGCCTCACCACCAGCATCCGCGAGAGTGAAGTTCTCAAAGGCCTTGACGTCAGTGCCCTCCTCAACGAGAATGGCGATGGGCTGCAACAAGAGCGTCGGTTAGCAAGGTCACGGAACAGAACAGATTCAAGTGACAGTATGTGCCCGCCCAAGGAGCCCAAGGGCTGGCTGGCTTTTCGTGAACATACGTTTCCGACTGCGATGTCCTTCTCGCCTGTCTCCTTCAGGACCTTGGCAAGAACACCCTCCTCTTGAAACTCAAAGTCCATCTGGGCCTTGTCGGTCTCAATCTCAACAAGGACGTCGCCCGGAGCGATGCCGTCACCGGGCTTCTTGTGCCAGGCCCCAATGTTACCGGCCGTCATCGTAGGCGATAGTGCCGGCATCTTCACGACGGTGTGTGGCGGGTACGATGCGTACCATCTTGTCAGCGCCGGGGTGACATATCGCAAGCTGCTGGTCTTCTGGAGGGCACGCCTCCTAAGGATCGGGGCGAACATTGTGAATATGTGAATAAAGAGAGGACTTGCGGGGGGCCAAGCTATGTCTTGAGAGTCTTGAGACAAGCTTCGGGTGGAAAAAATGTCGTCGAAAGCCCGGATGTCAGACTGGAGAAACGGAGTGAACAAAAAGAGAATGATTTGCTTGGCCTCGCTCAATCACACTTCCAGCTCTCAAATTTTTTGGCCTGGACCATTGAGTACGTTGAGCGTTGGGAAGCTTCCGAAGACTAAGCCTATTTGGGAGATGCGGATCCACTAACGTCTCCACTCAGGCTGAGTGAGGTATCTTTTGATACCTTCAGACTAGCGATTCGTACCTGACAGCCACCCTAACTAAGTCTCGGACGCAAGCAACCTTTTGCTTCCCTGCATTAGGTACAGCACAGCACAGCACGCACGCGCAACAGGACACGGTTTGATCCGAACCAGTCGTCTCTAGAATGATATAATTGGATGGCATGAGACTGCGCAGATGTCAAAATCACGACATGCCATATTTGCGGGTGATACTGTGTTCTCAAGAATCTATATACATAGGTAAACCAGGAAGCATAACGACTGAGCTTTGCGTTATGATCTGATGGTAACTCTTTCTTTTTCGGCGTCAATGTAGAGTAGCAATGGAAGCTAATGTAATTAATTGATGGGAATTTCACAAGTTTTCCAAGCCAGAGTTCCTCGGGTGCTAAAGATAAGCCAAGGAACCGTGCATAGCGTAGCTAGGTTCTCTACAGTAACAGCAATTCAATCCAGGGACTGTCCGACCGGACTCCGGTGTGGTGCAGTGCAGCTTGGTGTGGCTAAAACCCACTCATGCTGGGGGCCAGCCGCAAGAGACAGAACTGACAACACATTGAATTGAGAACACAGCCACATCCTAGCCTTTCGGTGCAATACTACGTATACCTCGTCAATTGAGTGGGGCCCCCAGCGTCAGGAGCCGATCGACAATCGCGAATGGTTGCGCTGTCATCAACTCCAAATGGGAACAACAAGATCCTCAATACCACGTAAATTCATAACATTACTTTCCCGACGACAACCAAAGTGCTGTAGCGGTCCGGTAAGGAGCCGAACCTGCAGCAGATTTACCTGCCAGCCCACTGGCATCCGGAAGTATGCCCCGGCCGAACTGAGTGCATCATAACTCCCCGCGGAAAGCGTCCCTGATACGCATCAAATCGGTGTCGTTCCCTCCGAGCTACCGATTCCGCGAGGTATAGCTCCCGTGCCCGTGTTTCCGGGCCTGTGTCTGCTCGCCTCGACCTCGGTGCTTCGATCCGCTCATTAAGCAAACCCTTAGACACAACCTTCGCCATGGCGTCCCTCCAATTTGTGGTATCGTCTTTAGAGACGATAGCCAAGGACTCTCATCGCAATAAACAGCTCTCAGAATCGGTGCAAACCGCTATGGCAGCCATCAAAGAGAGCGACCCCCAGCTACCAGACCCTGAAGTCATATTTGCACCGTTGCAGCTAGCCACCAAGTCTGGGAGCGTTCCTCTGATCACCAACGCCCTCGACTCCATTGGAAAGCTTACATCGTCATCCTACTTCTCGCAGTTATCCTCTCAGGAGGGTTCGGCCGAACGCGCACCCCTCATCGAGCGTGCCATCGATACCATATGCGACTGTTTTCAAGGCGAAACCACGCACGCAGATGTGCAGTTACAAATAGTCAAGTCTCTGCTAGCCGCTGTGCTCAATGACAAGATCATAGTGCATGGTGCAGGTCTTCTCAAAGCAGTCCGCCAGGTCTACAATGTCTTCCTTCTCTCGAGGAGCCCGGTAAACCAGCAAGTGGCACAGGGGACATTGACGCAGATGGCCGGAACAGTGTTCGAGAGGGTCAAGACAAGGTTGCACATGAAAGAGTCACGGCTCAACCTTTCCAGACTGGCCCAGAGCTCCAGCAAGCTCACCCTCGAGGTTCCAGAATCGATCAACGGATCCTCTGCTCCTTCCGCTGACGATGACGATCGAGATTCAGATGCGGGTGGAGAGACTCCTGTGGAGAGGCGCGACGAAGACGCCAAGCTCACAATCAAGGACCTCGAAAAGATGAAGAACTTCGATGATTCGGGATTGGGAGATGGGCCGACTATGGTCAGCCAGGTCAAGCCAGCAAAGAGAGTGGCAAGATCCATCTCGGAAAACACACAAGGGGATGCCTCGCTGGATGACAGTCCAGAAGCACTGGATGCGGAAGACGAGGTGTACATCCGTGATGCATACCTCGTCTTCCGGTCCTTCTGCAATCTCTCCACCAAAGTCCTCTCCCAAGATCAGCTCTACGACCTCAGGGGCCAAGCTATGAGGTCAAAACTAATTTCTCTTCACCTGATTCATACCTTATTACACAGCAACATTGCGGTTTTTGTGTCGCCATTATGTACCATCACCAACACCAAGAACAACGAGCCGACAAGCTTTCTAGAAGCCATCAAATACTACCTCTGTCTTAGTATCACCAGGAACGGCGCAAGTTCTGTAGATAAGGTCTTTGACGTGACCTGCGAGGTTTTTTGGTTGATACTAAAGTTTATGAGGGCATCGTTCAAGGTAAGCGGTGCTGTTCCACCGTCACTGGGGCCGATTAAAAAAACATGTTTCTAACAAAGTCCTCACAGAAAGAGATAGAGGTCGTTTTGAATGAAATTTACCTGGCATTGCTGGCGAGGAAGACTGCGCCGCTTTCGCAGAAGCTATACTTTGTCGGTATTCTCAACCGGCTGTGCGCGGATCCACGAGCGCTGGTCGAGGTCTACCTTAACTACGACTGTGACCGTAATGTCGACAACATCTTCCAGACACTCATTGAGGACCTCTCCAGGTTTGCCACTGCGCCAGTGGCAATAACCCCTGCACAGGAGCAGCTTTTCGAGGAGAGGCACTCGAAAGGGAACCAAGCAACCGACTGGCAGACGAAAGGGGCAATGCCGCCCCCGTTGTCGGCCACCCAGATTGCGCCCCAGAACGAAATCGAGTCCGATATACCAAAAGAATATGCAATCAAACGCATGTCTCTTGACTCCCTAGTTGAAGCACTTCGATCACTCGTCAACTGGTCACAGTCGGGCCGGCCAGATGGTAATGCGGGCACAGTAAACGAGTCCGAGAGGAGGTCGTCCCTCGAAGATGCAAGGGATTCAATCGATCCCTCGTACAGTGAAGGTCTCTCCAGGGGTGACACGCCAGCCTTACCATCAACACCTGTGATTGACGATGATCCTGAGCATCTCGAGAAGGAAAAGGCGCGCAAGACGGCGATGACCAATGCTATCAAAGTCTTCAACTTCAAACCCAAAAAGGGCATTGCACTTTTGCTGAAAGAGGGTTTCATCGCAAGTGATAATCCAGAAGACATTGCAAAGTTCCTCATCCAGGAAGAGCGTTTGGACAAGGCACAGATTGGAGAATATCTTGGTGAAGGAGAGCCCAAAAACATCGAGATTATGCATGCCTTCGTGGACACGATGGACTTTACCAAACGACGATTCGTGGATGCTTTACGACAGTTCCTGCAATCGTTCCGTTTGCCTGGTGAGGCGCAGAAGATTGATCGATTCATGTTGAAGTTTGCCAATCGATACGTGATGGGAAACCCCAACGCGTTTGCCAACGCAGACACGGCATATGTTTTGGCTTACTCAGTCATCCTGCTCAACACTGACCTTCACAGTAGCAAAATAGCCAAGCGCATGTCCAAGGAAGACTTCATCAAGAACAACCGAGGCATCAACGACAACGCCGATCTCCCAGAGGAATATCTCATTAGTATTTATGACGAAATTGCATCTAACGAGATCGTTCTCACCAGCGAGAGGCAGGCCGCTGCTGCTGCTGGCACCGTTCCGCCTCAAGCGACCGGTATTGCTGCGGGCATCGGTCAGGCCTTCTCGAGCAGGGACTACCAAAGGGAGGCATACGTACAGCAGTCGGAGGAAATCTCGCTTCGTTCGGAGCAGCTTTTCAAGAACCTCTTCAAGAGTCAGCGCCGGAACGCCGAGATGGCGGGCATCAAGTTCATCCCAGCAACCTCGTTCAAGCATGTAGGGCCCATGTTCGACGTGACGTGGATGTCTTTTTTTTCAGCATTGTCTAGCCAACTCCAAAAGGCACTTAATCTCGAAGTGATCAAGTTGTGCCTTGAGGGTATGAAGCTGGCCATCAAGATTGCTTGCTTTTTTGATCTGCCGACGCCTCGAGAGGCATTCATTTCGGCAGTTAAGAACACTGCAAACCTCAATAACCCGCAGGAGGTCTTTGCTAAGAATTTAGAGGCGCTTCGAGTACTCCTTGAGCTTGGCTACACAGAAGGAAACTACCTCAGGCAATCTTGGAAGGATATATTGATGTGTGTCAGTCAACTGGAGAGGTTGCAGCTGATGGCAGGAGGAGTAGATGCAAACTCGGTGCCCGATGTGTCAAAGGCAAGGTTCCAGCCACCGGCACGAGATAATGCAAGTGACCCCAGGAAATCAGCAGCCATAAAGCGTCAGAGGCAGCGCTCCAATACTGCTACCCACGGCCTCAATACAGATATTGCTTATGAGATCCTGTCGGATGATATGATCAAGAGTATGGATAGGATCTTCACCAATACGGCAAATCTCAACGGCGAGGCGATCGGGCACTTTGCTCGAGCTCTGACAGAAGTCAGCTGGGACGAGATCAAAGTCTCAGGCTCCAACGACCAGCCGCGAATGTACAGCCTCCAAAAGATTGTCGAGATCAGCTACTACAACATGACGCGAGTGCGCTTTGAATGGACTACGATCTGGGATGTCCTTGGGGATCACTTCAATAATGTCGGCTGCCATATCAATGAAGCCATTGTCTTTTTTGCATTGGATTCGTTGAGACAGCTCTCCATGCGCTTCATGGAGATCGAGGAACTGCCAGGTTTCAAGTTCCAGAAGGACTTCCTGAAGCCATTTGAACACGTCATGTCTAATTCGAGCAACATTCGGGTCAAGGACATGGTTCTGCGCTGCCTAATCCAGATGATCCAGGCAAGGGGCGAAAACATTAGGTCCGGATGGCGGACGATGTTTGGCGTGTTTACAGTTGCAGCAAGGGATCCATCCGAAAGCATTGTTAGTATGGCATACGAGAACGTCTCGCATGTCTACAAGACGCGATTTGGAGTTGTGATTTCTCAGGGAGCCTTCACGGACTTGATTGTGTGCTTGACTGAGTTCTCCAAGAACATGAAGTTCCAGAAGAAAAGCTTGCAGGCAATGGAGACACTCAAGTCGATTATTCCGCGCATGCTCAAGGCCCCTGAGTGTCCGCTGTCACGCAAGTACACATCCAACAACCAGCTCAAGGAAGCTGGCACCATCGAATCCCCCATAAAGTCTCCCGGTCAGAGTCGGACGTCAGTCGAGGAGGCTTTCTGGTTTCCTGTGCTCTTTGCATTCCACGACGTTCTCATGACGGGCGAGGATTTGGAGGTGCGCTCTAATGCGCTCAATTATTTCTTCGAGGCACTTCTCCGCTACGGTGGAGATTTCCCTCCGGAGTTTTGGGACACGTTGTGGAGGCAGCAGTTGTACCCAATCTTTATGGTGCTCCGATCACGTCCTGAGATGTCCAACGTCCTCAACCACGAGGAGCTGTCGGTCTGGCTTTCTACGACGATGATCCAGGCCCTGCGAAACATGATCACCCTCTTCACTCACTATTTCGATGCCCTCGAGTATATGCTTGACAGGTTCTTGGAGCTACTTGCACTTTGTATCTGTCAAGAGAACGATACCATAGCAAGAATAGGCAGCAATTGTCTGCAGCAGCTCATCCTCCAGAACGTGACAAAGTTTACGCCCGAGCATTGGGCCAAGATTGTTGGCGCATTTTGCGAGCTCTTCGAGCGGACAACGGCTTATCAACTGTTCTCTGCGACAACCATCAACTCAACCGCATCCCTGTCGCTCTCGCCACCCCCAACTGGTCTTGACTTTGGTGGTCCACTAAGCCCGGGGCTGGACTCGCCCAAGTTGGACGAGAAGTCATTGAAGATCAATGGCGGCGAAGAGAATGGATACTTGTCCGACGGTGAGTCTACTGTCGATACCTCGGCCGAAGCTGGGGAAGATCCTCTCAAGACACCGACAGCTCATCCCTCACAAGGGGCGGCAGTAGCAACGGACAATGTGCCGTCGCCTGTGCTGGAAGACTACAAACCGTCTTCTCATCTCCAGCAGCAGCCGGTCGTGGTCACAGCTGCACGACGCCGCTTCTTCAACCGCATCATCTCGCGCTGCGTACTACAGCTTTTGATGATTGAGACGGTCAACGAGCTCTTCAGCAACGAGGCCGTGTACGCTCAGATCCCATCCTCCGAACTTCTGCGGCTGATGGGTCTGCTCAAGAAGTCATTCCTCTTTGCACGACGCTTTAACAACGACAAGGAGTTGCGCATGCGACTCTGGCGCGAAGGCTTCATGAAGCAGCCGCCCAATCTGCTCAAACAGGAGAGCGGCTCTGCTGCAACGTATATTGCCATTCTGTTCCGGATGTTTGCGGATCAGGCGCCTGGTCGCAGGGAGAGCAAGTCAGACGTAGAGAATGCTCTTGTGCCGCTCTGCAAGGACATCATTCGCGGCTACATATCACTTGAAGAAGAAAGCCAGCATAGAAACATCTTGGCATGGCGGCCGGTTGTCGTGGACGTACTGGAAGGCTATGCGGCACTTCCAGAACCGGCGTTCCGCAATCATGCCAAAGCGTTTTACCCGCTTGTTGTGGATCTCGTGGCCAAGGAGCTGAGTGGCGAACTGAGGTCGGCCCTGCTGCTTGTGCTGCGCAGGGTGGGCGAGTACGAGCTCGGTATCGAAGGGATGGCCACCTCATCAACGCACAATCGTCGTGGTCATAACAGGAGCGACAGCGTCGTGACCATGTCAACCGAGGGCGGCGGCGGAGGTCATAGTCCATCGGTTGAGGTGGAGAGTGGCGATGCCAGTTCAAGGTTTATGGGGAGGGGTGGTCAATAGTTTAGACTTGTAGTTTGTGGGTGAGGGTACTGTTTATTCTGTTTGTACTATACAATATATAGAGAGATCAAGCAACAAAAGGCGAGACAGTTGGAAGATGAGTTTTAAGGGCAGTGGTCCTGTGGAAATCTTCTTTGCTTTAGTACGCGTCATGTTGGCAGCATACCTACGTAACAATGCATCGCCTCGGCGTGGTACGGTGGGCTTTTTTTTGCAGCGTTTTTGTTGTCCTCCTTTGTACTCGGCTGGCTGAGATGTCCATTTTTGTTTGATTAATTCGCCAAAGATAACGTATAGGTAGGTAGGTAGGCACTAAGGAACCACCAGCTCTCTAAAGATTACTGATTGTACTACAAAATCCAACCAATGACGATTGCGGGGTACTTGGCGGCACATGGAACCATTGCTACTGTACCTAGGTACATCGTTATGTTATTTTGTCTTGGCCTGACGAAACCACACTCGCGCTGGCTGGCACTCAATCGCAAATAATCATCAGCCCTATGGAAATTGCCGACACAAGGTCGCTATGGTCGCGCGCCTCCTACCCACATAGAACCGCGATCTCATAACCACTCAGCAACAACAGGTAGCAAAAGTTACAACAAGGGCCTCAAGGGTTACCATCGCCCCCTTCCTGCTCAAAGCCACTCGGTGGGCTGCCGACATGTCGCTCTTTGGCTTCAATCCATTCGGCCTCGGTTCGAGGGAACCGGCGGTCCCCCAGACATTGGAGTCGCGCACCCTCGAGGCCGTCGCCGACTACATCAAATCCGGCAAGGTGAAGCGCATTACTGTTATGACGGGCGCTGGCATCTCGACGGCTGCTGGAAGTAGGTACAACCATGACGACTGGCAGGCATTGTGTTCCACTATGCTGATAATGGATTGCGTTTGACCTTTTCTTCATCTTTTGCAGTTCCTGACTTTAGATCTCCCGGCACCGGCCTCTACTCGAACCTGGAACGGCTGAAACTCCCCGAACCCGAAGCCGTCTTTGACATATCCTTCTTCCGCGATCGCCCAGAGCCCTTCTACGTCCTCGCAAAAGAGCTGTACCCCGGCAAGTTCCAGCCAACGATATCGCATGCATTCATTGCGCTTCTGTCTAGGAAGGGCCTGTTGCAAATGAACTTTACACAAAATATCGACTGCCTCGAAAGACAGGCTGGCGTGCCCGCAGAAAAAGTCATCGAGGCGCACGGCAGTTTTGCGACGCAAAGTTGCATCGAATGCAAAGAACCGTTCCCGGACGACGAAATGCTGCTTCACGTCGAGAAGGAGATTGTGCCGCGGTGCGCAAGCTGCAACGGACTCGTGAAGCCAAACATTGTATTCTTTGGGGAGCCACTGCCCAAGACGTTTAGCGAGAAGTGTCATCTTGTTGCAGACTCGGACCTTGCCATCATCATCGGCACGAGCTTGACGGTTTACCCGTTTGCTGGTCTCCCGGAGCTGGTTCCTCGTGGGTCTCCGCGACTTTTGCTCAACAAGGTGCGTGTCGGTCAGATTGGAACCAGGTCGGATGACGTAGTGGAGCTTGGTTCATGCGATGCAGGCGTGCGGAAGCTTGCGGATCTGCTGGGCTGGGGGGATGAGCTGGAGAGTCTCTGGCGGTCGGTTGTCGGCAACACTGAAGCTGAGCGCCAGATTGCTGTAAAGAATGATGAACAAGGAGGCTATTCCGATGACAGTAGCGACTCTGATCCCGACGAAGACATGCGCAAGCTGGCCGAGGTTGTCAATCGGATAAATCTGGGACTAGAAACCCCTGCCGTTGATGATGGTGCTTCCAGCACGCCGGGATATGGTGGGATTCCCAAGGCTACCGGGAAGTCTCCCGGTGAGACAGGATCCTCGGATAACGTCAAATCTGAGGACCCAAGCATGGGAGACAAGGATAAGTTGGAACAATCCGATTCGACCCAGGTTCAAAATGCAGAATCACAAGAAAAAAAGGACATTGGGGCCAGCAATCAAGTTGAAGAGCTTGTTACTGTACATAGTTCTGCAAACGAGGGAAAGACCAAAAGCGCAACACCAGATATCGCTCAACAGGCGCAGCCTCCTGAGAATGCGTTAGCTGCACCCAATCAAAGTAGCAGCGGGGGGACAGTTGAGGAAGTAGAAGAAGCTAAATTATAAGTTTGGGCGTAGTAACAACGAAGACTTTTTTTCCTTGATCTTGCAGTGCATTTCTTTTCCATCTTGAGCCAGAGGTAATATTGTACAGTAGTAAGTAAGCATGTCGGAATTTGTAAGCACATGTACCTTGGGTACCGTACCTAGCGACCTACCTTATACCAGGTATTTATACCAACCAGGTTAGGGTTAGTTATTTGAAGTGACTCCATGATTGCCAAGAACGTCCAGGCCTTAAGAATCCATCCCACGTCTTATCTCCGATGGATTCTCAAAAACAGTCACAAGCAAACAAATCTCTATTCTTAACAACTGACGACAAGATTTACCGACATTATTTGCCACCTACTCTGCGACTTGAAATAGGCAGTAGGATTGAGCAATCGTTGGCTACATTCACCATGACTGTCACAAATACCATCATTTCCTCTGGCTATCAGAAACGCTTCTGGGTCGAGACGCCTTTGTTTCAAAGCCATACCTTGTCACAGGCTGCCGGGTGGTATGTTCACTTGGTGGTTTCTTTTCTTCTTTTTTCACCCTCTTAGTCGCAACCTCTGATACAATGAAAAAAAAACCTTGTCCAGTGCTCACGACGACTTTAGCTAACCGGTTCAACGCAGCAAGATTTTCCTCAAACTGGAGAACCTCCAGCCGTCTGGGTCCTTCAAGTCAAGGTAAGAAAAGCATCAGTACCTTGAATTGGTACATATACAGCAGGCCAGAAACTAACCTCGAGCCATGGGACAGAGGTATTGGGCACTATCTACTTCAGCGTTTGTCCGAGCTTCCTCGCGACGCACCTAAGCCACACGTTGTCACTTCAAGTGGTGGGAACGCGGGGTTGGCGGCCGTCCATGCTGCCCGTAACGTTGGGCTACCGTGCACCGTTGTGGTGCCACTGTTGATAAAGCCTCTGATGATCGAGAAGCTGAGGGCGGCCGGGGCGCACGAGGTGGTACGGCACGGGGCCACGTGGCAGGAGACTGACGACTATGTCCGGCATGAATTCATAGCCAAGTCCGAGGTTCCTACCATTTATATTCCGCCCTTCAACCACCCCGACGTTTGGACTGGCCATTCAACCATGGTGCACGAGATGGCCAAGCAGATGCCGACAGGGACGCTTCCGGACGCTATAATATGTTCGGTGGGCGGCGGTGGTCTGCTCAACGGCATCTGCCAGGGCGTCGACGACATAGTGGCTGCTGCTGACCCCAGCCGCCCCAAGCCCGTTATCCTGGCCGTGGAGACCGAGGGTGCCGATTCACTGAATGCTTCGGTAAAGGCCGGCGAGCTGGTCGAGCTTCCCGGAATCACGTCGCTGGCTACAAGTCTGGGCGCCAAGAAGGTGACAGGTAAAACGCTAGAGTACGCGCAGCAGGAACATGTGAGGTCGCACGTACTGACAGACGCCGAGGCGGCCATGGGCTGCTGGAAGCTGGCCGACGACGAGCGGGTGCTCGTGGAGCTCGCCTGCGGAGTAAGCGTCAGCCTATGCTACGGTGGACGACTGGAAAAGGCACTGGGAAGGAAAGCAAAGGCCGACGATAATGTCGTCATTGTACTTTGTGGAGGGAGCAACATCACGGTCGAGATGCTACGGGAATATCGGGATATGTTTGAGGGTCAAGCTGCCGTCGCAGAGCACCAAAGCAGTAGTTGAGACCGGGAGGAGGGGTGCGATGTGGTAGTTGTACATGGATATAAGTAGTAGATTAAATATTAGACTAGAACTAAGAGTGGACTGTGGTTCTCAGTCATGAGTAGACAAAGAATACCTACCTACCTTGGATAGATGCAGCAAACAAACAGCACAAGCAATACAAAATACAACGCTTGGCAGGCAGCCAATAACCTTTCTTTCTGACTTTCCCTACCACTTGTGTATGTATGGCTTAGAGGGTTTAATAAGGGCAGTCCAGTCTATCAAAATACCCAACCGTGCTTTCTTCGTCTTGCCCCAAACAAAAATCACATCCCGCTCAGTCCAGTCTCAACACACTCAAAATCAACATGGCATCGTTTGGTCAAGATACCAAAATTCGCAGCAGGATCCACCAAGATCAAGAACTCTGTCGCCTTATCCTCACTGCAGCCTCAGCCAGCCGCCCACTTGAGATTCGAGAGTCAAACATACCCAATGCTGGCTCTGGCCTCTTCACCACCGCCGCCATCCCTATCGGCGTCGAAATCTTCCGCTCGTCACCCATCATCAACGTGAGAGATCCCTCGGCTCGTCATGTCTGCGATTGGTGCTACACCACGACGCCCTCGGGCATCGACAATCTCGGCGCCATGGCAGCTGAACAGCTCGGCGCGACATCCCTCATGCCTCCCAAACCTGCCGCCATGCTGCTCTGCAGTGGATGCAAGGTAGGGCGCTATTGCTCGCAGGCGTGCCAGCGGAACGCCTGGAAGAACTTCCACAAGCTCGAATGCAAGTCTGTGCTGAGCGAAGCGCCAGACATGGAACCGACCACGTTGGCCATGTATCGACTGCTACTGCTCAGGAAGGCCGGCCGGTTCACCGAGAGGCAGTGGAAGGCATTAATGCAGCTCGAATCGCACTTTGAAGAGCAGCACGAAGATCTGAGAAGCGACATACTCGCAAAGGTGCACGACTGGGGACGCAGGATGGGTACAGACGTCGACTTTATGACTGTGTGGGAGTTGCTGTGCATCGTGAGTTACTCAATCGCATCCCCCGTCCCTTTGATTCACTTGTTTCCCCTGCTCATATAGATCCTATACACAAGCCTGCTAACCACACGATTCCATAGATTTTTACCAATAGCATGAATATTCGTCCAGCCGACGCAGATGTCTCCTTCGGCACTAGCTTGGATCTTGTTGTGTCCATGATCAACAACGACTGCAGCCCCAATGCGCATGTCTTCTTCGAGGGCAGTCAGGTCCGTGTCCGCTCCCTCAAGGCCATTTCTGCTGGTGGCGAAATCACTGTATCCTATTGCGATCCGCGACTGGATGTGCTGCTGCGAGAAGAGATCCTTCGTCAGACGCAGCTCTTTCACTGCGAGTGTGAGTAGCCCTCGGGGCCCCTGTCAGCTTTATGTGTGAAAGGGATCACCGACTAATGCGAGAATGTTTGCTACTTTCCCCATACAGGCACCACATGCAACAACGAATACAATGAGCATCTCGGGGCATCCGGGGCTGCAACTGAGAAAGATGCGATCCGTCGGTGCGAGGCGATTCTGGACCAGCAAAAGACCATGTTGCAAGTCGCAGGCAACTATACCTCGGGCTTCTACTCGGTCCTCAAGAGCAGCGAGGCCGCCAAGACCGAGATGGTGTCGCAGTTCACTGCCGCCATCGAGACCATGACCAAGTCCGGATACTGCGGCCATGCCTGGCCAGCCCAGATCGAGCCGCTGCCCAATGTCCGTATGACACTGGCGGGCATGTTCAAGGCCAGTTTCAGCTACGTGCCCGCCCTCAAATATGCTCTAGCCGGATGCCTCATGGCTGTGCGGCGGTGCGGACCACCGTTTGTGCAGGATCTTTTCGAGCTGGTGCGAATCCTGGTTCAGACTTGCAATGAGTCCGGAGATGGGATGCCCTTTACGGTGCAGAACTTTCCAACAAAAGAGGAGCTGCAGATGCTAACAATGGGGTACATTGTAATCCTGTGCAAGGCGGTAAGGCTTGCCTTTGGTGCTGACTGCCGCTATACGTTGACGGTGTGGGCATGGGCAAGGACCTTTATGGGTGACGGGGCCGGAGGAGTCCCTGCATTGGGGCAGACTGTGTTTGAGGAGCAGTTCGGAAAGGTACAGAGGAAGCTGACTACTTGGGCTGAGGTTGACAGACTGTTGGGTCTGGGCGATAGGAGGGAATTGGTGGCCACTGTGGTTGATGTGATAAAGACTTTCGCGACCTGTACTGTCAAGTCGGGCGCTATGAGTCCCACTGGCAACTGAGTGCCGGGCACGAGTGAAGGTATTGAAAAGGTTCACTGCCAGAGTTCCCCCAAGAACCGACTCAGCTACTCGGCCATACAACACTAGGGTCAAGTCGACATTCTAAGCCAGAATATACCAGGAGCTGGAAGAGGCCAAAAGTGCCTTGCAAGCTGTGGTGGTGTTGAGTGCGAGCTGAGTATCATATGCAAGACCAGTTAGTGCAATTAACCATCACGATTTGCTCCAGGGATGAATGCGTTTTTAAAGATGATCCTGATAGTATTCAAAGCACCAACACCTCTTATCTTTATATATTGTACAAATTTCCCGTGGTTTCGGGTCCGTAATCCCAAACCAGGGGGGGTATATGAATAAAGAAACTCAAGCAACCGTCAACTCCAGAGTGCGCTGCTTTCTTCGCTTTTGATGTGGGAATGCGTGAAAGCCCATGTGTCTATCCTCGATCCCCCGTCCTGTGAACCCTGTCTCCGCAAGCGGAAAAATAGAAATCAGAAAAAAAGACACCGATCCATCTCGTCATTTTGTTCTCTTGTCAAGAAAGGACTAGTCAGTCCAATCTCCTTACTCCTCGTCATCCTCAATCTCCTCCTCAGTCTCAATCATAGCACGCTTCATGACCTTGCGCAGGAGAGCCTCGCGGCGGACAATGTCGCGAGCAAGGGCGCGGCGAGCCAAAGCCTGAGCGTTGCGGCGCTCAGCAGCGGCAGGGGTGTCGGCAGGGACAGTGCCGTTGCGAGCAGCACCAGCACCAGCACCGGCTCCGGCACCGGCTCCAGCACCTGCACCGCCCAGCTGGACAGGAATGATACCACCGAAGGGACCAGCACGAGCGGTGTTCTCACAGCGGACAAGGCAGACGTTCTCTTGACCAGCGACGGTACCAGTGCAGGTCTGGCCGGCAGGGATAGAGGCGACCAGAGGGTGGTCAGTCTGGGCACCGTCACGGTTACGGGAGTTGCGGCCCGGAACCTGGGTGGCAACCTGGATGGGGGTCCACTGGGCAGCAGTGGCATCCGAGTTGATCTTGCATGTGTAAGGGCCTGGATGTGGGTTGACAAAGTACGAGTTAGTAAGCTAGGTAGATAAGGTAGGCAGGCATGAGATTGGAATAGATGAGATGCGAGTGGGTGAGTAACTAACCGGCACCGTCACCGTTGACCTGGTGAAGAGTCATCTCAAGCGAACCACCAGCGGAAACCTGAGGAAGCTCGGAGCCAGTCTCGGCCATGATGGCCTGAGTACCGGCCTGGATGTTGTTGGTTCCTCCGGCGAGGGTCTCGCCGACGGTCTCCTTGGAGGCACCACGGAAGCGGGTGGCATCCTGCTGGAAGGGGTTGCGTCGGGTTCCGTCACGGGGAGTGGCGGTGTCGACACCGAGAGCCATGCCAACACCGCCAGCGTCGCCAACGGCGTTGATGATGGCAGCGTGGCCCGAGACGAGCTCGGCACCAGCAAGGAGGACGGAGAGAATGGTAGCCTTGACGAACATTTTGGCGGGTGATTTGTTTGATTTGTTTGTTTTGAGGAGGAGATGAGAAGTGAGAGGTTAAAAGGTTTATGATGTTTCTCGGAAACAAATGAACAAAAGTGACTATCGAAGTACTGGTGTAGAATAGAAGGCACCGGGCCAATGGGGTGGAACAGAACGGGGAAGTCGAGAGGACTGAAGAGTAGAGTTGAGGAGTTGGATGCCGATGAGGATGGTGAGAAGAGGGAATAAAATCAACACCGAGAAGGCATAGCAAAGGTCTCTATATATAGCCATCGTGAGGTTGATGTCTTCTCGTCTGTCAGGTGAAAGATACGGGGTATACGGCAACGGACGTTGCCTTTTGCCAAGACGATACGACCAGCCTTGAGGAGTGAAACCAAGACCAGGGTCGAGTTGTAGGTAGGAGGCGTTGTATCGCCATCTCCTTGAGTGTTCAGACAGTGGAGAAACGAGACTCAGCTAGGAAACATTGGTGATATCTGGGCATGGCATACTGGGGGGGTTCTCACGGATCTTGGCGCCTTGTGCAATCATAATTGGTACGATTATTGATCGGTATAATGGAGAGCCGGGTTATCCGGAGGGTCAACCGGGCAGGGCTTGACTTGATGGGACTGGACCTACCTACTGTACCTTGCTGGCTGTCAGAGGGCCATAGCTGGCGGCGACCCCGCGCGAAGATCCAAACAAGAGGTGATCATTTACGAACAAGGAGAGTGAACGGGCCGCTGCATGTCAGGCATGTCAATGGGGACGGACGGGTAAGGCAGGGGTTTGTGAATCTGGGTCGGGTCATGGTAGTTAATACCTAGACCTAGTCTAGTTCTAGTTACTGTATGTACTAGCCCGGGTTGATGGGGTTGATGGGTAGTATTGATATGATTGCCAAGTCAAGATATTGTCACCGATGGATGGGCTCGGCCGCACGCAGGGTTGCCAGCCCAGCATGGTGACAGCTGTGGAGTTTGTGACCAGGCAGTCAAAGCAGCACAGGGGTGGGGGTTATCCCTGCGGTTATGATGGGTAACCAATCGCAATTCCCTAAGTCCCATCCCAGTGGGGAAGGGCTGCCCCGCCCTGCACCGGCAACTTTTGACAGCGGCTGAAGGGGGAGACACAAAAAATTTGACCTACAGGCTACAGTACAGTACAGTACTGTAGGATACTGGGCAAGCTGGGCAAGCTGGGCTCCAGAGTGGACCCCAAGAAAAGAAAACCCTACCACCGTAGCGATCCTAATGGAACACCCCAAGAGGGAGATCACGCCTGATGGGGCATCACCAGGCCCCAGAAGCCAATCGCAATCCACGATGCCCACTATCAGGGGAATACTATAGGGTAACACCCATGGTTACCGCGAGCAGGACACTACAACTGGTCTAGACTGTAGGACAACACCTCCACTACCGGCAGCCGGATATCACTTTCTGCATATCGCCGCTATGTGGCAGTGCCCGGCGACGACGACGTCCGGACTCCTTAAAAAAAAGATGGGATTATTGTCTTGGCCAGTCCGAGCGAATACACTAACTACCAATGTTTGTACTGTAATTATTAGTTTGTATTCGTAAATGAACAACTGACTGACTGTTAGCCACTGTGATGAGAATATGATCATGGCCTCATATTCAGTTCAGGCAGGGACAGGCACCAAACTGATGCGGATACTCGACCTACCGGTAAGCCCTGGCCTAGTCCACGTAGTACTCTACTTGCATTGGTAAACTGTAAAGTAATTAATTATTGTTGTATCTTTACTTGGAAAGCTGTCAGCTGTCAGCTGCTTAGCAATGAATTGTTTGACAAGTTGGGGGGAAAAAGCTATCATTTAATTACAAAGCAGCATGATTTGGCCAAGAGACTCGTTCACGGCCTGGTTTTTGTTTTGTTTTGTTTCGTTGATTGCATATTGCACCGTGTATTTTGAGCACTGAAGCTGGCTTGGCTAGTAAATGGCGACATTTTTGATACTGTACACGTCCCGTCTTTACCACAGCTTTGTTGTCGACTAAACACACCAGTTAGCTACCTATGTTTGCTTGGACTCTGAAAAGAAAAGTTCAATCGAGCAGCTTGGATGAATGATTGACAAAACAGCTAGAAAATCCTGACGGCCCATCATTGAATGGGGTCGATTAAACCTGGCGTCTACGGTACATGATCCTCAAGATGCGCGAGGCGCTGTCATAATTGGAAACTTAGAAGTCATGATTATGGCGATCTGAGAACCTAATTCGGAGAGCCATTCGTGGTTGACGTGGAGTTCCACTGCTGAGGATGAGGTGTCGTAGAATTTTAGGCGTGCTCGTTTGTTTGATCTCCCAGGGTTGTTGGGCGTCAGTCAGAGTTTCAGGACCAGCCAACGCATAAACTGTCAAGAGCCCACCCCAGGCAAAGAAAATAAAAATAAAAAATAAAACAAAATACAAACTGTCAAAGCTCCTTTCACACCCAGACACACCGACAAAAAGCTTGTCCTGTTTGGCTACAAACAAAATCAATCTAGCAAACGGGGGCCTTAATCACGGTAGGCTAAGAAACTATTCAATAAAGACCCAATCCCGGCCCCCGACTCGAGCTATGATTCCTAGATCGGGATAGGCGCTTACGAGGCGAGACTCCACCCAGCCACACCATCGTCGGCACGCCCAACAGCCGGTGACTTTGACGTCGACAAGACGTTGAAGAGGCAAGCCTTTCTGGTATAGCTAAGTACTTCGTATCGTATAATGCCACATTATTGAGTCATTTTACAAGGCAATAGTCGATATCCCTTCCTTGTCCTCGCTCAAGTGGCGGAGCTTGCAACCCCCCCTTTTCCAAACCCCGATGTATTGTATTGTATTGAGTATCCATTCAGAGAACAGACGACAAGACAGCTTCCCCTTAAGCAGAGGCCTCTTCTGCGACAGGTGTCAAGTTGACAGACGGAAGATCTTGGAGCTGGCCTATCCCAACGGAGCCGCACCGTCACACCAGCTCCGGTAACCTTCCGGCCCCTGAAGCACTAATTAGCTGTGCTTCGTCTCGATCCTAACTCCTCCCAAAACAAATCATTTTGTGCTATGAGTTTCGTGTCTCTCAATTCCCGAAACGTCGTGTGACTGTCGATTGGCTGTACTCTCCCTCCCTCTCCCTCTCTCACCATCCAAGTCATTGCCTGTCTTCCAGGTCCATTTATGAATGCAGAGAAGGTAATCCTCACTGCTTAGGACATCATGACTGTTTTTCTCTCAAAAAGAGCAACGTAGATGGGCCTGCAAAGGTGACAAGTGTTTGACGTTGGAAGAAACGTTGGGATCTGACTACACATTCGCTTTATTAGATGGATCTCCGGGGATCGCTATGCTATACCCAGGAATATATACATACCTACGTATTGAGTTGATGGGGTAACGTATACGCACAAGGTATAATATTTAAGCGTAAAGCTGAGCAAATGTTAGACTTAATTCAGTCTTTTTAGTCCACTTTTGTTGAGGGTCCTTTTGATCCAAGTGATATGGTCTGGTCCTTTCGGTTACTGTACCGCATCGACATGCACCCTGGCAGACATGAAATGTACTGAGGTCCCTATCGACTAGCATGACTTTTGTTGCAGCGTTGGACGGTTCGAGAATGGTTACTTGACCTCGGTATGCCGTCTGTTTCTTTTACTACGACGAGGATGGTCAAACATCGCGTAGTTTCTTTGTTGTACCAAACAAAAATAATGCAGTTGGGTCAAGTAAAGAGCCAAGACAAAACCCCCCGACCGAGGATTTCCAAAAGCAACTAAGAAACAGCGATCTGTTTAATCACGGCAACCTCCCAGATTACGTGACCACTGTAGACGATCATCCTGCCGCGATAATTATATCCAACTGTATGTATGTACTTACTGTATATGGAATTAGTATACACGCATTAGATTCATACAGTGGTGGGTGCTACACTTGTAAAATACATTCTCACCCCGGATCTAAAAAAGGAAAAAAAGAAAAAGGAGTACAAAAAAGTAGGAATATGGAGATAATAATAGATGGATAGATAGATAGAATGTGGATGCAAAAGTACACATACATTCAAAAGTATACGACAACGACAAGATTCGAACTTGTGCGGCCGAAGCCATCAGATGAGCTCTGGGAGGAAGCTGATCGCCAATCCCCTTCGAGTCTGACCCATTAACCACTCTGGCACGTTGCCTTGTTTGACATGAACAATTATTAAAACTATGTAGGGCGGTAGTGTGGAGGGTCAGCTCGTAGTAATATCCCAAGGTGGGGGTCAGTCAACATGTACTGTATGCTCCTTCAACAGAGACTGCACAACATCAACAGCTTTGCCAATATGATTTTATTGGTTAGAGTTAATGCTGATACAGAATGGGTTAGTAAGTTCATGTCAAGCTGTGGATAACATTAAGTTGCTACGAAAAACAGTTGCTATTTTCTTTTACTGAAACTAATATAAAATCGTTTACAAAAGATATTAAATATAAACAAGACAATAATTGCCTCTTGGTAAAAATACCAAACAACCTTGTTCTCTTTTATTTTTGTGCTAAAAAATGTATTATTTTACACCGTCAAGTTATTTGGCGGAAATTCATTTTGTCAATCGCTTGCTGGTTTCTCACTTTACTGCAATTACTGTGACTGCCGGTAATGTCCTCATATTTGCTGACAGTGATGTAGATTTCTTTCGACTCAGCGTCGTCCCACTAGTTTTAATCCACAAATCCACACACTCTTTCGTACCTTTACATCATTATTACCTCTATTCAACCCAATCATACTTATGCCCCTCTACCATTCGTTGCTCAAAGCAAATTGTAGCCTCACCGCTCCAACCAACATAATGCCCGTGGACTTTGACAAGCGAGAATACTGGCACGAGCGGTTTTCTTCGGAGACCAAGTTTGAGTGGCTCATCACATCCGAGAGCTTCATGGCCATACTAGAGCCTCTGCTCTCACAGCTACCCAAAAGCTCGCGGATCCTACAGTTGGGTTCTGGGAACAGCGATTTGCACAACCACTTGCGGGCTCGGGGCTTCTCCAACGTCACCAACATTGACTACGAGCCGCTGGCCATTGAACGGGGCAGACAGCTGGAGAAGTTGGCGTTTGGCGACGTCAGAATGAGCTACCTCGTCGCTGATGCCACCAAGATCGACCCGGCGCACCTCTGCAGCGAAGGTCAATTCGACTTGGTCGTCGACAAAAGTACCGCCGATGCCCTTTCATGCGGTGGCAAAGAGGCCGTCATGGGCATGCTGCATGGAGTTAGGGAGTGTTTAGACGCCGACCATGGGAAATGGGTGTCGGTCAGCTATTCTGAACACCGCTTCAACCTGGACGACAATCCGTTCCATGTTGATGTTATGCACAAGGTCCCCACGCCAAAGCGGCTCGAAACCGATCCCGATATTTTCCACTGGTGTTTCATGCTAAGTCCTTGAGCGAGTGCATCCAGCGGTATTAAGGGTCGTTACCTAGATACCCATTTGATACACAGTTGGCACTGTAACATAGTCTCAGCACAGTCAAGCCTAGCATAATTCCATGCCAATGGAGAGCAACGGATCAGGCCCGCTTCTTACAGAGTGAGAGCTTTATCAGAAATGCGCCCCAGAGAAACCTCCCAAGTCACTTCGACGCAGGTGCCATGGTCTTTCAGCCTCACTTGACATCGAAATTATTTGCGAGGAGTGGTCAAGACGATATAATACCCTGATAATCTATCTGATAGGTGCTTGAAGATTGCAATAGACGACAAAGCAAATTATATTTAGAAGATAGCAAAGTTGTGCGCTGGAGCATTCTGAGATCTTCCAGATGGGAACTAAACTTCCCCCCATTTAGCTTCTCCTCGCTCGTCTCTCTCTCTCTCTGTCTTCCTTTCCCCAGATTACCAGAAACTATCTCGTTGATGTTTCATGTACGAGTCCTTTTACCAAAATTTGGAAGCAAGATTGCCTGCAATGACAGATGAAAGAACAAAGATATGTGCTTAGGTAACAGCTTTTGTAGCACCACCCTCTGATGGCATTGATTGAAACATTGGACACCTAGCTCAATATGCCATGATGGCTGTACGCGCTAAAAGCCGACAGGTCGGCCTCCAGCAAGAGCCCAGTATTTGCTCATCAGGACTGGGAGATCTTCACTAAGCAGCTTGTCAGGTACCCATGTTGTTCCCCGGTAGCCACAGTATTCCACTTCAACGAGCAGTACCGCTTTGGGATGCTTTTCTGATCTTCTGTTGTTTGGCATCAGCTTGATCTTTTTGATCTTGGGCGCGGAGCCCTCACTGGCCTCCTTTGGTCTCGCGTCGTAGCGGTGCAGGGCAAAGACATCGTTCTCATGGCCAGTGCCACGTAGCTCCTGGAAGCGGCCTCCCGGGGTGGTATCCCAATACTCCAGGAGGAGATCCCTGGCATCCGCGTGTATGATAGTCTCTGGCTCCCATGAGTTGGGAAGGTTTTGATCCTGTCCCCATTGGGCCAAAACCTGGATGCCGACGCCTTGAATAAAGCGGTGACCGACAATCGCTTCTATATGAAGATGGGGACCACTTTCGGCCTCAAGTTCGCACGGATCTACCGCCTCATCATCCAGGACCGATGCGTAGATGAGGGCTTTTGAATCGGTTGCGGTGTCGACATTGTTGAGACCGGGAATACTCTCGCCCGGTGCCAGGCCAGCAGGATCGAATTTGACATTCCCAGTACCATTCGTGACGGTGCCTCTGGCTGGGATCATCTCACTCGCTGACAAGTTGCCGAGGGTAGGCATCTCCTGGTGTGAGGACCCGCCATTGTTGTTGGTGTCAGGCTGAGTAGACGAGAGTTGTGGCTTTGAGATATATGCACCGTCGCTGGTGTTCTTTCTGGAGACTTTCCGTCTGGCAGCCGATGGCACAGGGGCCTTCTTGGATGCGGTTCCTTTTGAGAAGTCAGTCACCGCTTGCCTGTCAGATCGGATCTTTGATACATTAACCAGACACAGCATCATCTTCGTACCTTTGCCATTATTCTTGGGCGTAGCGTCCGAAGCATGATGCTTCAATATGGTGTTGATGGCAGGAAGGGAGGAAGATGTGGCAGGGTTTCGTAGGCGTTTTGGGACGGATGGCGATGTTGCCTGCCGAGCCTCGTGCGGTTCAACTGCGGCTGTATTGCTATGCACCTCGGCTTCTTTCACATCAGGCAATGAAGATATTGGTGAGGTTGACGGCTGGCTTGCCGTTTCTGCGTCTGAGTCTGCCATGTCACGATTTAGTAATTTTCTGATGGTTTGTCTGAGTCCAGAATACGGTTGATGGAGCTGATATCAAGTCAAAGACTGACTTGGGGTAATCGTGGTGGGGAGCAGGCTCTGGGTCGCAGTCGGCGGCAAGGTGGGTGAGGTCAAGGTGAGTGGAGGTTGTTTGACTTGGATTGGATCGAAAATTGTGTCGTGACCAAGGCAAACGATAGGGAAGTCACGTCGCTGTTGGTACTCCAGCGCGTGCCTTCCCTGGTACGTCACCATGGACCGACAGGATGTGATTGATGTACCTGCCATTTTGATCAGCTGCAGCGCTTGCGCGGCTTTGAGGTTTGGGTGCTACTGCCCTGTCTATTATATTGAACCAGCCGCTTTCTGTATATCCTTCCAACACATTTGGACTCCTGTATCAAGTAGTCGGGCACGACCAAGCACTGCTATTCGCCGTGGGCTCCAGAACCTGCATACCTTCCTTTAAGGACCTGAGGTAAGGTACCTTAGGTACCTCCAAGAGAAATATCTAGGGATCCTCCGTGTCCGTGAGATCCTCAACTGAATATCCAAATCGCTCATAAATCTTGGGACAGTTGTATGACCCAGTGATCCCTTCAACTGTCAAAAACTACTTGTTCGATGGCAAATTTCCATATCAAGGCAGCACTCTTCTTGATGTGCCTATAAAAGCTCGTTCTCAAGCCGCTCAAAGATTTGATGACAAGCATTTTATTGTAACTCTTCCTCGTGCGATATCCAACCTCTCTTGTCTCCCTCGAATCTTTTGGCATGCAAGTCCAAGAGATCAGAAAATCTGCTTCGCGCAGGGGGTTTCTCAAGCACCGATCATAATTTGCTACAATTTGTAGCCCTCAGCGTATCACAACGCAATTATTCTGTCAGGTTTGTGGTTCCTGTCGCAATCGAGATTAGCATAGCATCTCTGAGGTATTCCCAAGCGAGAGAAACAAGAAACCAATGGTTCTGTTCTTCGTTTCTTTCTTGCACTTTAGATGCTAGGACATAGACAATTGAGAGTCTGTCTTGAACTTTCGTCCCAGAAATATCGACGCATTTTTGCATTATTACGGACACCTTTCGGTCTTGGTTGGCTGCAACTCACCCCTACACAAGAGAGCATGATTCCATCGACTCAATCTGATACTGGTTGCCATACCTCGCTGCTTCACGAGTTAGTTAGCAAAAGAGACACGATATGCCAGGCCATGGCCAGACAGACTCACTACCTATTTTTGACTGGTATATTGGTACTTCAGCGACAAAACGTAAAAAAAAACATTTTGTAGTGATTAGGCTGTCAAAAGAGATTAAGAAAATGAAAACAAAAGAAAGAAGTAGTCGCCCCAGGCGGGGGTCGAACCCGCAGCCTTCGGATTAAAAGTCCGACGCTCTAGCCAATTGAGCTACCAGGGCTCTTCTTGATGAAATCTGGGCTATGCATTGCTTGTTAACAATGCAGTTTCGCCCTGCTCTGAAATCCCACCACGAGTTACCTCTGCTCAAACAGGTCCTTATTGCCTGAACTGAAAGGATTCAATGTCTACCGGTAGACAGGGGTTGCCCTTGTGAAGCTTTTGAACAGATTTGGGCTGGATTGATGGAAAGCTGTACAAATGTTTGGACAGTCAGTCAGTCCCCTTGTCTGTCTGCGTTTGTTGCCTATGTAAATCTAGCATCCACCACTAGCTGACTCTTTGCTGGAATCAAGAAGATTCAACAAGCGCTTTTGCATAATCAAGGCAAACAAAGCAAAAAAGCAAAGAAAAAAAAGGGAAGCAGGCAAGTTCACGCCGCGAAGAGTGTCGACAATCGTTCATCTGCCTACTTAGCAACAATCTCTTGGATCTTCGAGGAGCCTACTAGTTCCGCTTCCTTGTTCAATACTTCAATCTCCCCACGACTGTATGGGATCCCGCTCTTTGTTCTCTCCTCTGCCCTGAGTAGCTCAATCTCGCCAGGGAAGTAAATGCGATCAACTCCTGCCATCTTCTCACAACCCACAACCCTTTCATACAGGTATTTCATCCTCTCCTTGAACTCTTCTATGCTCATGAATAGATCCGGCTTTATGGCCATGATGAAGTGACCTACATCACCCGCCCTGGACGGATCGTAGGGACCTGCGACGTGCCCCGCGTAGGCCGAGCCGGACAAGACGCCTGAGAAGACGTCCATCATCAGCGCCAAGCCTGATCCCTTTGGCCCGCCCATGGGCAGCATTACACCGCCATCGAGCGCGGCCGCCGGGTCGTCCGTCCTGTTGCCTTGGGCATCCAGTGCCCAGTCTGTCGGAATCTTTTCACCTCGACGCTTGGCCTTGTGGATCTTGCCTCGCGCCGCAACGGATGGCGCCATGTCCAAGATGAATGGTGTCAGCTCTGAAGGGGCGCCGCAGGCGATGGGACTGACACCCAGCAACTGCTCGCGCCCTCCCCAGACCGGCATGGCCGGGCTCGAATTGGTAAAGACGAGGCTCATCATGCCGGCATCTACGGCCTGCTGCACGATCCAAGCCGACATGCCAAAGTGGTTCGAGTGCTTCACCGAGACCATGCCTATTCCGTAGACACGGGCCATCTCAATGGCGCTCTCCATGGCCTTGTGCGCAGCGACGAAGCCGAATGCATTGTGGGCATCGACCTGGGCGACTGCTGGTGTTACCTGCTTCAGCTCGGGAGTTGCTTTGGGATCAAGTACACCTTGTCTGATGCGCTCGACGTACGAGGGAATGCGGTTTATGCCGTGGGACTCGACGCCACGGAGGTCTGCTTGGACAAGACCCGAGGCAACCACTGAGGCATGAGCGGGTGGAACCCCGTGCTTTTCGAGCAGCTGCTGGACGAAGTCAGATGCCGCTTGTGCAGTCACATAGACCAAGTCATTGGCTGTGGTTGAGGCCTCGGCTGCCATGTTTGCTTATCGGGTTAGGGTACAGTATGTGATTGTCATGCGTAAAGTAAGGTAAGATAGGCAAGGTATCTATGCACCGTACATCATCCGCCGGGCTTAGATCTGTTCTGTGTGGTGAAATGTCGTCTTTTTCTGTGTATTTTCTCTTTCTTTTCGTTTCGTTTGTTATTGGGCATCGAGATTCAGGCCGGACTGGCTCCATCTCATGCAAAGGACCGTTTGTTTTGTCGGTGATGACTCCCAGTCGTGCTAGCGGGCGGGGCAGCGGGCTAAATCGAGGCGCCGAAGTCGCTGATGACAGACCGGAACTGCATGAATCAGGCCGATCAGAGCATTAACTCGCCTCCATTGGTAGCCAGGAAATTATAACCCGGCAAAACAGGCAAGGTGGTACTGACCCAAGCCTAGCAGCTTTCAGAATCGGATAGATAAAGTGAGAGATGACCATATTTCGGGTTGTCTGCTTGCTGATGTGTTCAAGTTGATATTTTGCCCGTCATTCCTAGTAAATAAACACTGTGTACCGTACCACAAGATGTAAATACCGCGCCTGACAGTAGATTGTAGGTTGGAAATCATAGGGAACCAAAGCAGTTTCCCTTCCCTGTTGACGCATCTAGGTGTGCAACTTCTTATCAATATCCTCGACCAGACCCCCCAACACCTCCTCAGCGGAAGGATCAATATCCTTCTTCTCTGCCCTCATATCCATAATATCCTTGAATGTCGGCACACCTTCGGCCATGTAGTATCCCAGAATGTTCTCCATGTCCTCGTCCGTCAGGGCGCACAGCTGCTCGAACGTGAGCGCATCGCTAACCTTGATCATCCATCGCATCCTCTTTGGCCCCTCCTCCGCGTCTGGTGCGATCTTCCTTAGCCGCGCCCTCAGCGCACCCACCTTTTCCACGGCGGCGCCGGCGTTTGGCGGCAGGCTCTCTGCAATGTGCCTGCGGATCTGGTTCGCCAGGCGTGGACCTTTGCCGTTTGTCGACACCATGATCTGCAGCGGACCGTCGCGGTGGATGCTGCCAAAGTAGAAATCACACTCGGGCGGCACGTCGGCGATGTTGGCGGCGATGCGGCGTGCCTTGCAGAGCTTCCATATCTCCGAGGACGCAACGGGGTCGTCGATCGCAACGAGGACCATGGAGATGGCTGGGTCATCGAGGTCCGTAGGCACAAAAAGCCGGTCGACGTGCGTGACCTGCCCATGGGCGATGCGATGCGCCACTTCGGGGTGTAAGCCGGCCGACGGGCTGATACAGGTCACGACGGCGTCGGCATTGAGTAGGTGGTAGATGCGACCAGCTGCGACCTGGAGAAAAGAGTAGGCGCAAAAAGAGTAATCTTCTGTCAGTAGGGCAAATTGGGAATGCAAAGGGGGATCAATTGGGCAAGGCAACATTTATCATACCTCGCCACCACCAACAATCAGAGCTTTCTTGCCTCGAATCTGCCAGGCCAGCATCAAACTGCCCCCGCCTTGAATCTCTGGGAATTCAGTTGAGGCTGCCATTTTGCCGCAGTTCAGATACGACGCGGTTTTTATCCTCTCTCTTCTTCAATCAGGTAAAGGGTGTTCCCTACCCACCTCCCCGAGATAAGCGGCTGTCATCCGATGTCGCGTTGTAACGCGAATGAATCCAAAGGGTTCCATTCCATTCTTGAATGGGTGACGTATGGATCACGACAAAAGGTGGGTAGGTATGGTGGGGTTACCAATACGATTCTGATTTGGTTTTGGGGTCAAAACTTACCCCTATTTTCTTGACGAACAGCTGCATCGTGGGTCTGGCTCTTTTTTGAACAGCCAGAACAGCCGACTTCACCTTGTCACCACCCGCAACCCGAAGATACTGAACAAGCATTGTAAGTTGAAACTTGTCGGTACTGCTCAATTTGTCTTAATACTTCCAGTGTAGGGTGGAATTGGAGAAATGCAAGTACCGCTACAGAATCATCCATCCTGCTGTTATGAAACCCATAATCATAGTCCTCACTAACATCCTAAATGATCCATTTGACCCGTCTGTTTGCTCGTTGAAAAGGTTAGAGAGAGATAATGCAGACAAAAGATGGAAACTGGGTGCGACCACCCAGCATCAGAGTCTTGTGCTACCTCGACCACCATTGACAGATTCAGCCAGTCTGTTTATCTCACCCACCTAATCCCAAAACCTCAACATTGCTGATATGCCGGCGTTATCTTGTCTTCTATATCCTCAGATACACCAACTGATATCAGGCTTGCACGGTCCTCTTGAGATGAAGAAAATGGCGACTTGTAAGTGCAAGTGCAACCCTGCCTATCCACGCATCTCGAGACGAATCTGAGCGCATGAGGCTCTAGTCCTCTCTGCGATTGGCGCGTAGCTGCTCCAAAGTACCTTGTTGTGACCAAAAGTTGTCGCGCGTAATCTGGTCATCTACCAAGTTATCCACCATCAGCTTCACTGACTGACGGGGGAACGCATGAATCCCGACGCGGTTCTTTCTATTCCAGGCCATTGGAAACTAGGTAGATATGAAGAGGTCAGGTTACATTCTTCTCAAAACGTAGAGCCAGGAGGACCTTACCGTTGCCAATGTGTCAGTCGACCGGATCAAAAAAGCGTCGTAGAAAATGACGTAGTGTCCGGCTGGCTTCTTCAGAGCATGGCATAGAGATCTAGCCAATACCCAGAGCTTGACGTTCTTGTTGATCTTGAAGAACACATGGCTGTAAATGCACTTTCCATTCGTCTGTGTATCGTGTACTGTGATCCAAACAGTATGGAAACCATCTGAGTCGACGTCCGACCCGCGTTGTCTGTTCACCTCGTGAATCTCCATGTTCGACTTTTGCTGGAAGTACCGGTTCATGAATGTCTGCGTGACTCGAATCTGCAGCGAGTGTCTCTGCTCAGAAGAAATGGTTGGAAGAGCTGGTGCGTTCTTGTCGAGATGTTCAGTTACAATCGCCCTCAAGTTGATCATAGGTACGTCTGCGACTTCTGTCTCCTGGAGTTACAGCAAAGGTGTGTGGGTTAGTTTGTGAAAAGGAACATCGCTCCGAAATAGATGACCGGAAATACCATGGCCAAGGTTTGGGCGCCGTCGATTGGCGTTCCATGGGCCAAAATGGTGTAGTAGCCATCAGGCTTGGCGTTAATGTCGCAAAACTTCTTTGTGAGTTCCTCGATTTTCGTCGTCACCTTAACATCAAAGCAGCATGCCACTCCAGTCTTAATTCCGCAATGGTAAGCAGAGATCCAAACAACCACCAAGAGGTCATTTGCTTCAGTAGGCACTGTAAGACACTCATCGAGCTTGGCTTCGGTATGCTGCGAAGCGATATTCTTGTCGGGAGCTACAACGCCGCAACCCTGCCGCAAGATCAGGACAGAGTCGCCCTCATCAAAGAAGTCGGCAGCACGAGCGGGCTCTGAGACTGCATTATCCACCGAGAACGGTGGCTTTGAGGGAGAGCCGCCCATGGTGAAGTTTTGCAAAGAGAATAGGCCCGTGGAGTGGCAGGGTTGAGGACGGACAAACTTGTATGCTGTAAAGTGTTTTCTTGGTTCCAGAAAGGTTGAGGTTGAATCTGCGGTGATAATAGTCCTGGAGTGAGCTTCTGCTGAGGCGAGCAGGTGGAACGGGATGTTGGTTTGCGAAGGAGGAACCAAAGTCTCAAACTTGGCTGGCTGTTCGATAAGGTACGTCAAAGCCAATAAAACAAGACTGCTTGTGGAAGCATAGAGCAGGAACCACTTACTTGATCAAGCCGCGGCACCCAGGTATGCATGTTCGCGTGCCTTCCTAATCCGGGTCCATCTGTCACTGATCGAAGAACTGATGACCAAGTGATCTCTGACTGATTCTTGTTCCACCCGGGGGCAACTTTTCGTCGAACCGTCCACTGCTGGCACACCCATATTACATCTGGTAGGTAGCCAAGTAATAACAGACTTCCCAAATGCAAGTGAATCAACCCGACTGTGTGTTGATACGTTGAGAAATATATTAAGCTTAGCCCGTACATCGTTGTACTTGGAACGAAAAATAAAACGCCAACCATGACACATGCGCTATGTTTCCACGCCGTAAACCTTGGTACAAGAAACAGAGTCTTAGTAAAACAGACAAATGAGAAAGGACCCTGCTCATGCTCAACGCTTTCGCAAGCAAGGAACCACAATTCATAGTCACCCGACAACCCCTTCTACACCACCCAAAAATCTTCTCACTCTTCCGATCTCCAACTCCCCCTTCTCGCTCTCTACAGCCTTCAGTAGGCCCTCCATAGTCGAATCGACATCTTCGTCCCGACATTTGGTTGCCAGCGCCACGAGGTGCCTGTACCGAGCCTCAACCTCTCGGCTGCGCCCCTTGAGCGCGACGACACTTTGTCGTGTGCTCTCCGTCTGTTTCTTGACAGCCTCGATCCGCGCCCGCAGTAATGCCGACGAGGGAAGCTTGGCGTCCGCCTCTGGTTCGCCGTTAGTCGTCGCGTTGATGGTTGCCAGTAACGTGTTGGACTCTGCCTCCCAACCGTTCGAGGACGCAATGTCGCGCCGTCCAGTTGTCTGCTCCAGCTGAGTGAGCCGGTACCGCTCGCGCTCCTCGGCGCGCTGAAGATTTGTGACTTTTTGCCTTGCCAGCTGCTGTGCCTTCACCCTGGCTTGAGCCTCATCCAGCTTGCGACGCAAATCGTTGACATCAGTCGTTGTCAATCGTAAGGTGGCATGTAACGAATCGATGTTCTTCTGTTTGTTTTTAATTTCCTCTTGGAAGTTTGCTGATGTTTCCGTCAGGAGATGTGTGATGGCTGCATTTCGTGTTAGCTCCTGCCCGAGTGACGCGGGTACAAAACGAATATACTTACAGGTAACAATCTCATTGCTGCTTTCGTTGCTCTTCTGACTGCTACCTCCCACGTCGCCATTCTCTACATCGCCCCCGCTGTCACCTTTTGTTTTGACGGCGCCGTCAGAGTCGACACCGATCCCAAAATCTGTCGGTCTAAGGCCTGAACGATTGGCAATGTGCGGACTTGCGCAGACTTCAAGGAGCTGAGAAATGATACTCCGGTTACCTATGCGTGCTGCAATGTTTAGAGCTGTATCGCCTGCAGAGTCTTGTGCGTTGAGCATCTCGCTCATGAAGCGCCCCAAGTCAAGCCGAGTGCCATTCTGAGATTGCGATGTGGTTGCTCCACCGTTGAATGTCTGACTGTTCGACTGGCCGCCATTAGCAGCGCCTTGCCTGACAACCCACCCCAGCAGGCATTGCAGGTAATATCGACTAGCCGCGCTACGACCACTGACCGCACTCGTGAGGGCGATGTGATGAAGCACCGTCCTCTCTTTGCTATCTCTGACCTCCATCGTATTGCCTAGAATATCGAGTATCGCAGGCATGCTGTCATTGTCATGCGAGTTCGTAACTATGCAAGCACGCATCAAGGGCGTCTCCCCAGAGGTATTGACCCTGAAGGGACTGGCACCGGCTTCTATCAGACGACGAAGGATGGTCATTCGCGACAGGGTTGCTGCCCAATGAAGGGCCGTGTGGCATTGTGAGTCGATGGGCATGTCGAGATCACGCGGATGTATTTGCCGCAGCGTGTCTACCCGGGCCTGCTCCGACATGCCATCGTTCATAAAGATACTCATGAGCATGCTCCGTTTGTTCTCCGCCTCTACAGATTGCTCATAGGGGAGGGGCTGGAGAGGGGTTTGCTGATCGTGTTGTTGCTGAAGGAGGGTGTCGTTGGCTGCGGCATGCTGGGTATATATGAAAGAATCGTTGGGTTCTGTCGGTGATCCAGGGAACGCATCTGCGTAAGCCTGCATCTGACTGTTGTTTGCAAACGCCCCAAAGCTGTTTGCTGGCGTCATATCCATTCTCTGACGCTTGCGCGGAGGCTCGGTACCGTTCACGCCGCCTGGCTGTGGTTCACTGCCAGCCGAGAAGGCCATGTTGACGTCTTGTGGCGGGAAGTTCTCTGCAAAGTTACTTGCCTGAGAGTTGCCGCCGTGGAAATCGTCTATACTCTGGGTCGAGAGTTGGCGTTGGAAGCTTGGAGCTCTGGTAGGGCCATTGCGGCCGCGAGGGCCCGGCGAGTCGAAGCGCGCTTTGCTGATGGCCGTCATGGCACTGTGTGCTGTTTGTGATATGTTCTTGAAGAAGGTACCGCCGCCATTGTTGTTGCGGTTGTCCGCACCTGAATTATACATCTTTTTTCGCTGGGCTGCCATGGCTTGTTCCTTGGTGGGGGTGTTGAGATTTGCTTGGCTGACACTTCCATCGGGATTCCTGTTATATTCTAGCAGAGGGCGCAGCAACTCCTCGACGCCGTATTGTCGGCAAACCTCTAGCGCCCGCTCGTACTTGATCCATGTGCCTTGGTACTTTCCATAACCTCCCTGGACCTTCTCATGCTCGCCAGTCTGGATCTCCTTTTCAAGTATTTTAGTGCGTTTCCCCTTTTCAACACCTGCGACCTTGAGAATCTGTGTCGCATTGAGCTTAGAGTCGCCTATGCGCTTCATAACAGCAACGCCATTGACCTCGAACTCGTATACCTCGACATTGGAGTAGACGGCCTGGGAAGAATGAACAAATTTTGGTCAGCTCTGTAGGGCGCGAACATGACGAGATACCGTACAGGTAACTGGGCCAAACGAGGAGAACGAACCGTATATATCGGGCTTGCTTCTTGTGGCTGCTGTGGTACATTTTGATCCGAGTAGCTGCGGAAAGACGACTGGCTAGGTTGTGGTTGCGAACCTGTCTGGCTCATACTGAAGGATTGCTGGGACGCAGGGGGTTGGGACTGTTGCGATGACATTGGGTGATGTTTTTGCGAACCGGTGTTCGCTATGCTGCCATTCGGCGGGTCGAAGGATGCTGTCGAAGGAACACTCGAGTTGCTGTTCTGGCCGTGGAAGCCTTGAGATTGCGATTGCAGATTTGCCGAGTGGAGATTGCCAGGGTACTGCTGCGAGACGAATGACGAGTTACTGGCGACCGTCGTCGACGCCATAACACCACATTGACCCGGACTACCGCCAATTTCGTCACTTTCGCCGTCGCCGTCGCCGTCGCTACCAATCCTACTTTGCTGATATCCTTTGAAATGGGTTTAATTGCTGGCAGCTCCTCTCTCTGCCTGTGTAACAACCGGCGCAGCTGTGGGGGAAAAAATGAGGGCGATTTATCGCTACACGACACACCCACTCACTGATCGAACTGGCGGTGGGCGCGCCGCGGGGAACATTCAGAACAGGACGTGTATACGCGAATGGCGGCAATTAGAACCCTGTGAATCGGCGTAAACCAACTGCGTAACTCCCTCCCCAAAAAAAAAGTATTCCCGAAAGAAAACGGATTATGCAGCCTTGTGCGCCTCAGTGGAGTGGTGGGCAAGTGGCCGGACAACGACGTGAAAATCAATTAAGAGTAGATGCGTAGGGACGTGTCTGTTTCGTGACGACCGAGAAATGCCAGCGCGTGATTGCACGTGTGTGCTACCAAATCTCATCCTGTCTCAGCCGGTACCTGCAACGCCAACACGAGTAAGCGCGACTGAGCAGGATTTGGCAAATGCGCCGTGAACAAAAAAGACCGGGCGGGTCAAAGCGGGGAAGCAAGCCGCGAGAGGGAGCTTGGGCCACACTCAATGTCCGTATTCTAAAACTCTTCGTTGGAATTTCTGACTGGGCTTTCTGTTCATGGGTACTTGCCCAAAGATTGTCAGCACTGTACAGGTGGGTATCTCTCCAAATCAAATCAACCCCGAAAAGCGGGCCACCAAATCCAAATCGTGCTTTTGTGGGGTTTTTGGCTTTTACTGGGTCAAATTCTATGGATTCTTGAACAAGGCGCTGGTTTTGTAACTAGCAAGCAGGTTGTGAGGAGAACTTTCAGCATGTTAACTTTGGTCAATTTCAACCAGCTTGAACATTCAGTCGCCGCCACAAACATGCCATACTCGATAAATTGTTCATACAGCTGCTGCGCTTGAAGTACTAGGTAAATTGCGAAAACATCAGTAAATCGACACTACCTCTCCATGTTGGTTACACCCACACAGCTAGCTGGTCTGGCAAGCTGGGTATCTGCCTCGCGCTGATATAGATCCTCGAGCGAAGCGAATAAACGAACGCAACCATGCCTCTCCAGCTTCCCGCCCCAAAAACGCCCTTGCACCTTTACCGCCACCTTCTTCGCGAAGCTTCATACCTTCCTCCCGTGATCCGGCCATGTCTTACCGAGCGGATTGTCGAGATGTTCTATCGACACCGAGACGATCCAGAACCGAGGGCTCGAATTCGCAAAGGAAACAATAAGCTTCGTGCCATGCGAGCTGCAGTTGCCGGAGATCCTAAAAGCATGGAGAAGCTCATCAATATTGCGTTTGGCCGCACTGGCTTTCGTCGTCGACAGCTTATGTCAGACTTCTTACATCGAGAACCGCCCGAGAATGATACTGCACTGCGAGAGTTTCTGGACTGGAAGTTGGGCTTCGGGCCCACTCCTGAGCACCTTATGAAGTTTCGTGCTCGGGAGGGACAGGAGGCGCTGGGGTGCGACTGGCTGGACGGCTGGGATACCGACAAGCTTCTTGTTTTGTTGAAGGCCCAGGCACGGCTCACCAATGTGCCAGCCAAGTTTGTGCTCAAGAGTTCACAGTTGGTTCCATACCGCGAAGTACCCGAGCTGAACGGCTTTGTCCTTCCATATCCTCCAAAGCCAGCTCGTACAAAAGTCAAAAAGTTCTGGAAGCTCTATGCGGAGAAAGCACTTCCGCCTGTTCCAAGAGAAGAATGGAATATACTGCGAGATCTCGCCCATGGAAAGAATATGGAGCGCGGGCAAGCGCTACCGCGGCGACCAGTGGCTGTCCTTGATGAGGACGTCCATCTAGAACTTGTAAAGCAGTCTTGGGACATGGAGAACTACATTTTGCAACCGACCCGTTGGGTCGATCGCAAGTCGTCTCGTAAGAAGGTATTGTTCACTGGCATACCGCAACCCAATGACGAGCTGGGACTCGCACCAGAGGGGTCATCATCCAGGATGACTCCACGGTGGATGCGGCGCATGTACGGGTCGGTTTGGCGCATTACCCCTTTTATGGAAAAGAAGGACGATTCGGCTTCAGGTTGGGTCGTGCAGTTCGGCCAGCCAGACACTATTGGTAAAAACAACACATCGCAAACTTGGCATCAAGTGTTCCAAGGTGTGAACAAAGATGGCGTTCCAATAGAAAAAACAGCAGCGACTTCAGCTCGTGCTGTTTAGACCGGCTGCTCGTGGGCCACATCTCATCTCCTATTTACAAAGCCAATGATACCCCAGATGCCAAGCATCGGCTCTGACCAAATATCTTCACAATTATTGCTTGGACATGTCGGCCAGCTTCGCCAAGTTGTCCCCATCGACCCTGAAGCCAACCCATTCGCTCTGCTGTCTAGCCCCGATACTCTCGTAGAACTTGATGCTGGGCTCATTCCACTTCAAGCAGGCCCATTCGAGCCTAGTGCCCTGCATTGCTCTCACCTCTCTTGCCAGCGTCGCTAATAGCCGCAGGCCGTATCCCTTCTTGCGGTAAGCGGGGCGCACGTACAAGTCCTCCAAGTAGATACCTGGCCTGGCTCGCCATGTGCTATAGTTGTAGAAGTACAATGCCATGCCACAGGTGGTACCGTCTGGATCGGAAAGGACAAGGCAGCGAGCAGGCTTGGCGGGTGAAGGAGTCTCTGTGTTTGGCAGACCATCAGGGAGGCTGAGGGGTGCAGACGGGTCCGATGGCGCAAGGGCGACAGTCTCGAGCAGCTTGGCTTCGGTTGTCTCGACGGAGTGAAGCTCATGTTCGTAGTCGGCCAATTCGCGAATCATGCCGAGAATCGCTGGGATGTCTACAGTAGATAGATAATGTTAGAACACATAATTGAGAATATGGCAGCAGATGATTTCCAATCACATACCCTCTCGGCTAGCATGTTTGACGGTGGCCATTGCTTTGCAAGAGACGAGCGAGCAAGCGAGCTCGTCGATGGGTAGGAGCGAAGTTGGGTAACTTGGTTGGTTACTGTACTGAATTTCGCGGGCTTGTTGATACGAACGTTATGAAATAAAAATTTGCGGAAACTTTTGTCGAAAAGAGCTTCTACATGTACAAGATAACCAACTAACCAGAGACCTTTTTGTACGAAGGGGATCGGTCTACCTCAAAGTCATAGTTCCATGTGATGAGTCGTGCCGATGACAAACCCCGAACTCCACAGCCACATTTGACTTGACATGAAGGGCGTAGGTGGGTTTGAGTCTTGGGGCATATTATTTATTACCTTGTTGATTTACAGTCTCCGGGATTCTACTGTATTTGCTAGAACCAGTCCACTCAATAGGTAGTAGGATCATAAAACCGACGCAATGCAATTGGATAAAAACCCCACTTCCCAGACGACAACCCCATGGCATGGGCTTTGATGTATTTATTGTACACTAGCTGAGCTGAGCTCAGGTACCTTACCTTAGCTTACCTTGGCTAGTGCCACTACCCCGCCGATACAACCTTGTTAAAATGCCCCTCAACGTGACAATTCGCCGCGACTTATGTACGCAGTGCAGTGCAGTCAGTACCTTACTTGGCTACTCTACCGGTAACGTGTACTTGTTGGAACAGGGGTGACCTGGAACTGACGTTTGTCGCTTCGTTTGTTGATTCAATTGCTGCCATGTTTTGTTCGATTAAGTGCCAAGTCAGGAAACAGTAAAAGCCATTCAACTCTTCCAATTGCAGTTTTCCCTTTCGTTTCGGTTAAAGACGTTCTTTTCTGCTATACTTGGATACCTACATACCTACCTACCTACCTCTAGGTACCTACCCTGCTAATAACTGTGCAGTACACTCGGGACTAGTGGCAGCATAGGGATCAAAACCAAGACCAGGACGAGACGTGCCATCCGGCTTTCCCGAACCCTTGTCATCGTTCACGGTTCTTGTGCCTGGACTTCGTCTCATCTTCGTCATGTCCGCAATTTCGACCAAGACCAAGACCAAGCTAACCTTGGAAAAGGATTCTGATTTCGAGACTTATTCGTCCGGACGCGACACATCTTCTCCGCCGGATCTTCGCATCCTGCACTACAATGATGTCTACCATTTAGACCCATCATCCGCTGAACCCGTTGGCGGTGCGGCTCGTTTCCTCACTCTTGTCAAAGAATACCAATCTGGTCAAGAGTTCCAGGGACTGCCGGAGCTGCTGACTTTTTTCTCTGGTGATGTCTTCAACCCGAGCCTGGAGAGCTCCATAACCAAGGGTAGCCACATGGTGCCCATCCTGAACTCGATAGGGACGGCCTGCACTTGCGTCGGGGTATGCACTTAGCCCATGTGTTTGGACGGCGGTCACTAGCATCGCCCTGTTATATGCCCGTATATACTAACCAAATCCATAGAATCATGATCTTGACTTCGGAGTAAATCAATTTGAATACCTGGCTCGGAAATGCAACTTTCCCTGGCTCCTTGCCAACGTCCTCGACCCGGCATTGGGCGAGGACGTTCCCATCGGCCACGCCAAAAAGACACACATTATCACGGCATCCAACGGTATCAAGGTTGGGTTGATTGGCCTGGCCGAGCGCGAGTGGCTCGAGACCGTCAACGCCCTGCCCCCAGACATCATCTACAAGTCGGCCACGCAGACGGCCAAGGAACTGGTGCCAAAGCTGCGCCAGGAAGGGGCGGAGATTGTAATTGCATTGACGCACCAGCGCGAACCCAACGACAACAAGCTGGCAGAGAACATGGGCAGCGAGATAGACATCATCCTCGGTGGCCACGATCACTTCTACAACCACAGCCTCATCAACGGTTGCCATGTGCTCAGGTCCGGTAGTGACTTCAAACAGCTCTCCTACATCACTGCGCGCCGTTCTACATCTGGAAAGTCCAAGTGGGACTTTGATATCCGCCGCCGAGACGTCATTTCGGCAGTGCCTCAGGATGGCGAAACAGCGCAGCTGATCGACCAATTGACATCCAAGCTCAAGCAGAGTCTGGAAAAGCCAGTCGGTTGGACCGCCACACCCTTGGATGCGCGCTTCACCGTCGTCAGGACGCAAGAGAGCAACCTTGGGAACTTCATCTGTGACATAATGCGGCATCACTACCAGGCTGACTGCGCGATGATGGCGGCTGGAACAATCCGTGGCGACATGGTCTATCCGCCTGGCCCAATCCGAATCAAGGACATTACCGATTGCTTCCCCTTTGAAGACCCGGTGGTGGTCATCAAGGTTACTGGAAAGGATATCTGGGATGCATTGGAGAGTGGTGTCTCGCTATATCCGGCACAGGAGGGTGAGTAGACATTGAATGCGGCATGCCTCGTTGCATTGATGCTCAGAATTGGAGGTTCTGACAACATGACAGGTCGCTTCCCTCAGGTCTCAAACATCAAGTTTACCTTCGACCCGTCGAAAGACCCCGGATCTCGAATAGTGACAGCGAGTATCGGCAGCGACGACCCGATTAAGACGGACAAGATCTATGTCCTGTGCACCAGGGGATATATGGCACGGGGCAAAGGTAGGTGGAGTTTTGATTTAAGCTATATTTCTTCTGTTCTGTTCTGCCTTTGTTACTGACAAGTCTTTGACCCGGAGCAGATGGCTACAAGAGCCTTCTCATCAAGGAAGAAGGCGGCACGGCCGAAGAGATAGTCTCCGAGGAAAATGGAATCCTCATATCCATGATGCTCCGACAATACTTCATGTCGCTCAAGGTCCTTGATCGCTGGAAAAACTGGAACCCGTCGCTCGACCGTCACTGGGGTCAGGTCAAGACAAACGTGACGCAGTATCACCCGGTGCTTCCACCATCGCCTCAAGAAACTACCAAGGGCGACGAGGCATTCCGCATTCCGACGCTTCCCGCCCCCAAGACGAGCAAAGACCAGATAGCGGCGGGTTGGCAGGCGTGGACAGCCAAAAGGTTGCGCCAACGCAAGAACTCTGTGACGCCATTCGATGAACATGTGATTGACGATGCCGTGCCGACGCCGGATCAGGAGGAGCTAGAGAAGCTGGATGATGAGCTCCGCGTTATGAGAAGATATTTTGGGCGCTGGTGTCGCAAGACCGGGGTTCAACCCAGAGCGGAAGGCAATGTCAACGGCGACGATCTGATGGTCAAGTGGACGCAGGCCATTGCACCAAGATTGGAAGGGAGAATCACTATAGTTGGAAAGGCCTGAAACCCAAGATAGGTTGGCGACTTTGCGATTGGGGATTTGGTAACTTTCTAGGAAAGGAAATACGACTTGACGAGCCATGAAATATCCAAAAGAAAGAGAGAGAGAGAGAAGAAAAAGACGCCGCCCACCCAAATCGTTACCTATACTGACAATGCTTTCATCCAGAAATTTTGATTGACGCATCAAATGAATCGACAAAGGAGAATTGTGGCTATCTTGACATGATATTCTTTCCCGGTTGCCCGGACTTCTCTTTCAAAACCTTTCATATATATATTCTCCAAAACTTTTGTTTCGATCAAACCCACCGCAAGGACTTTGCCTTTGGCTTCATGGGGTCGCCGGCTGTAATGACTGTCCTTACCCCGCCACTCGCTGAAACCCAAACATTCGCCTCGTCATCCCGCAGGTTAGGCATCGTATGGCGCTTGCAAATTTCTGCCAGATACATGCCGTTCTCCATGTCAGGGGGTAACGGGGACCGTGGGGGTCGCGGTGGTGGGGGCATTCCCGGGATGAAAGCTGGTCGCGTTCCAGGATACCAAGGGTCGCTAGCAGGATTGGCGGCAGCAGAAACATCACTAGTCTCGACCACGACGTTGGTGCGCGCGAGGCCATCCGAGCTTGCCCAGACAAAGCTGAATCGATTCGTGTTCCTGGCAGTCGGTGGTGCCTCGATGGCGCTTGCGTTTGTGTGACTCGAGTGTATGCTCCGCGCGTACATTGTGTAAGCTTTCGAGTCCCTCGTGGTTGCAATATCGCAAAAGTCAAAGTCTGCGACATCATCTATGTCTTCCCGTCGCAGCTCAAAGCCAACATCACGACCAAGCATCATGAAGAATAGGGGCTTGAGCACGGGGACGCAGCCGCAGATGACGCTGAGCTGGCATTCGACGGCGGTCCAGATCCACAAGTGGTAGCCTTCCCAGGTGAAGTCGGGCAAGTTGGCCGCGACCACGTACGAGATCCAGTAAGCGCGCATACACCCGGCGACCACGACGATCAGGCCCAGGCTGAAGAGCGCGATGGTGGCGATGCGCTGGCCCAGCGGCAGGGACAGGGCTGCGAGTGTCGGTATGGGCAGCACGTAGACGATAAGGTCAGTGCATACGTTGCACAGCGCCTGAGCGAAGGCCAGCAACCCTTCGTCAACCCCGCAGTTGACGACCTGGGATGGGTCCTGAAGGAACCAGTAGCTCGAGATTGGCATGCACTGGGTCCAGAACAGGGAGATGGCAGCAAACCCAATGGTTGATACCAGGGCCAGTGCGGAAAATGTCAGGCGCCTGAACCAAGACTTCTGCGGCGCAATGCGCAGGTACGAAAGTAGGATGGATGCCTTGGCCAGGGCAGTTGCTGCGGTAAAAAGCGTCTGGCTGGCCAGTGAGACCTTGCGACCTTCGACTATCTGCTCCGGCGTCAGATCCCAGATGTGAGCGTTCCAGCTGAATCCTTGAGTCGCGATGATGGTGCACAGCGTCACGCCGAGGCCACAGGCGGCCGCAGCCACCATGAACCAGTCGTCCCAGCCGTAGCTTTTGACGATGCGAACACGGACATAGAGACGCAGGAGGAGGGTTATGAGCGCAATGGGGAGAATCGTCAGCTCGATCACCAGCAGGGCCGGTCCGCGACGCTGTGGGTTTGTGTGGTTGGGGGGAGGCCAGGTGGCGACGACGTCTGGGGTTGGGTAGTGCATCTTGGGAGTGTGTGAAAGGAGTTATTCTTTTTGTTTTTTCTCTTGATTCCTAATCGAGGTCAAGGTCAAGTAGGAATCCGATTCTGGATTTTCCTCATTCGCAGTCGCAGTCGCAGCTGTTGTCTCCTCGGCCTCTTTCTGATCCTTGTGCAGGAAAGAACGGCAACTGATACTGCTGGAAAAGCGCGAGTGCTTTTTCCAAGCTGGCCTGGATTTGTTTCTGGCCTCTTCGTCGGTTTGAGTGGGCGAGGGTGGGCCGCCGCCAAATAGCTCGTGATGGGTCCTAAAGTCGGGATACTCGTTGGGGTTCCTCGGCACCTGGGTCCCGTCCTGCCCACCTGCCTGGGCCGACTTTGGAGGCCGGTAGTCTGGATCGGTCTGGATCTCGATGGTGATCTCCTGGGTCACCTGCACGCACTGAGCGAACGTGAGATCCTGGGGCTTTTGCTTCTTGGAGAGGGGCCAAAGCCAACCACGGCCGTACTGGCCAAAGGGCTTGAAGCTATCCGAGACCCTCGAACGGCTGTGACGTCGAGTCCCCGGTCCGGATGCGCCACGGCTGGTGGTGGTGCTGATTTGGGTTATGACGGGGTCCTTGACCTCGTCTTGGAAATTTGTCGAGGATGCCGATAATGATTCCAGGGCTTCCTGGAACGTGAGGCTCTCTGTTTCGGCCCTCGAGTCGTTGTCGAGGAGGAGCGAAGCAGATGCACTAAATGGCCCTCTCCCACAGGCCGAAAGCGTCGTCGACCTGGGATCTGACTCAAAGCTTGCAGAAGACACCAAATCGGGTCTCTTTCCCTTGACGGGTTCGGCCCTCTGGGACTCGAGGTCAGTGTGTGAAGAGCCGCGTCTAAGTGAATGGGCCGAAGTCGAAGCCGAGCCGCGTCTTGATGAAGACGCAGCAGAATCGTCAGACGACGAGAGTCCGCGAGAATGTGAGTAGTGCTGCTGCTGCTGCTGCCTATTCGAGTACTCTTCTGGAGAGTCCCTGAAGCTGCTACCTCTCCTGGGACGGACCAAGACGTTGGGCTGACGGGGTCGATTACCCAGCTTGTTTTGTGCCGGGCGATGGAACAGGTCGGCCACCATGCCCTGGCTAACCTTTTTCGACGCGTCACCGAGCTCGCTGGTAAGGTGGGACTTTTTACCGACGGCCAGGTCGGCAGTCTGTCGGTCTTGCAAAGGCATGCTGGGTCAGAAATGATGGTGGCAAAATGTCGATTCCGAGGACTTGGTGACGTTTTTGTGCAAATGAATCCTTTGCACGACTCTCTAGCCTCTTGAACGGGCTCGTTTGACAGATGGATGACTAGCGATCCCCAGACAATCTAAACTGCACCCAGCGTGTCATGTCCGGGCCCAAAGGGAATGGAGCCGAACAGGTCTGTGCCAAACCCGCTGCTGATTTTGAGCCGCGCAGAAGAGGGGAAGAAGGGGGTTTAAGGAGCGAGGGAACAGCCCGTCGTTTGATGGTGTGGCATCTACTGCCGTAATATCCTGGGTGCTCGGTCCCCCTTCTTGTCCCTTTTCCGGGCCCGTGGGATTTCACCACGCTCTCGACTTTGCCGAATACTAAGCACGTGGCGTGGCGCCGGTGCGAGCGCCAATGGGCCGGGGCTGAGGTTCTGGATGGTCTCGTGCTCTTGGCTGCACCCGTTATTTCCGACCTGATTTCGAGGCCGTTCAAGTCGTTTTTGGCATGCTCTTTTGAAGGGAAAACTAGGTAGTTACCTAGGTACTGATATGGCCTCGTTTTTGTGCATCTTTTTCTTCTTCTCTTGTTTTTATCTATTTCTCTTTTCTTCTTCTTCTTTGTCATCAATGCCCCTCGTTTCCGTCCACTGTCTTCTCTTGAATCGTATTCTTCTTCGTCTTTTTTTGGTCCTGTGATTTTCTTCTTGATCTATGTAGCATGTTGCTTCTTTAATCACTTCGCCTTTATTTCTTTTTCTAAATTAGTCGTGATCCCTACACTCTCGTCTGTCCACCAACCATTTTATATCGACCAATTGCTTCTTCCGGAGCTGCATTACAAGCTTGGCCCATGTCGGGGAAAATGTTCCGGGGGAAAGTCCACACGGATGGGGGCCGTATTTTTGGATGGTCCCCTTTTTGTCAAGGTACCCCTAAGCCTCAACGAGGTTGGTCAAATACCTGATTGGCTTGCAGTAGCCTCGTTGGATTTCAAGCGTCTTGGCGCTTTCTACCTATGATTGATGTGGCGGCTTTCAAGGCTAGTGGTGCCGGCGTCTGCATTACGGCTATGAAGTACTACACCGAGGTAGCTGACAGCATGGCACAAGATTGTGGCTTGAGAATGGCGTCTCTGGGTCCAGCCTGTTAGGTCCCTTGGTCACCTTGCCCCCAGTTTGTTCATAATTGGCCTATGCATCTGAATTCTCCTACTGGCTGAGGGTTTTGTGCTCTGTGGCAGAGTTGGGCTGTGAAACGGTTCTCAAGGTTGGGCATACAGCTGAACCTGTTCTTCTGAACCTAAAATATCACCACAACTTTTTATTTTATTTTTATTTGTTATCAACAGTACTTACTGCCTGCTTGTCACAGACTGATTGTTCCAGGGACGAATCCTTTTCGTTCCGACTCTGTTCGGGCTTTTCTTTTCGGATACGGAGCAAATACTAGCAAAATTGCTACTTTACTACTTCAGGCAAGTTATAGCTAATGTCCCTCGTCTAATGACCGTCATCCTCGGCAACAAAGTCGATCCGAAAAAAAGGCCTGTCCGGATTGCCGATCCTGTTTTCATGTCCTTTGGCCGGCTGGTCGATTTGTTGGCTTTTACAGAATCTTGGGCAGCTAGCTAGCTAGTCCTAGCAGCTTATCTTCCGGCCGTTGGCAGGTATTTCAGGTAAAGCAGCCAACCAGTCAGCTGCAGCTAGAGTGGCTAACCAAGCCCTTGTGCCAACCTCTTTTTTTATTAAAGCTTGGCCCAGCATAAGACACAACAGGACAGAGACAATTGCTTTGTCAATTTTATACCAGGCAACTTGAGGTAGTCCCTACACTACTGTAATGTGGCGGACGAGGGCAACAGAGGCTTGACCTGTACAGTCCTGAAATGTTACAGCAACCTACCTATTTACGTAAATGGAATTCTACGTACAATGATCTGTTCTAATGTCCTGCAGGGACTACTTACTCGTGCGCAGCTTATAAAGCCCCAAACGAGCAAAAGCAACAGCCAACCAGTCAACTCAACGCCGTTTATTTTCCAATGCTTTTGTGTCATGGTTGCAGCATTAGTTAATACTGTATCAACGGGATCTCGATGCGAATTACCCGGCGCCTCTCACGACAGGTTTCTCCTTCCTCTCATCTAAGCTGGGCGCCTCGTCCGTTCCTATTTTTTTTTGCTCTATTCCCTTAATGTTCAGGTCGTCTGTGCACATTCACATTTTAGATTGCGTCTTTTCCTCTTTCACTCACCGTGCGCTGCTACATACCGAGTTTGCTAGACATAGACTAATAAACACTCGGCATCATGGGATGACTGCATCTGAAATTGTTGCCAGATGGAGTACACTGTCTTCGCTGCTCGCTCAAGATTGCCAGATTTGTATCACTGTGCAAAGTATTATAGCATACCCCACACACCAACATCCAACATCCCATGCATGGTTTTGTACGTGTCTGGGCCATCTCATTCTCTGGCTGACCTTTCTGGCAAGTTGACATGGCGGTGGTTCCATTTAAGCTGCATCCGTGGTGACACCACTTACCTACTTGGTAACCGTCCGCATAGGGCTGCAAAGTCATCACAAGTTGAGAGCCTTGGTCCGACGCCATGCGCAAATTTGAAGCACGGACTTTGATGCATACCTATCTATATATTAGATATCCGTAGATAGTTACCTTACCAGTACCTAGATGAAAATCTGCAAGGACACACCATTATCTAGAACTAGATGCACCAGTCATGCAGTGGCGCCATGGGTTTTATGCACATGATTGATCTATGAGACGAATTGTGGAGGCAGGCGTCTGTCAACGACTCAACGGTGACACTAAATCAGCAATCGCGACACTAACCAACCACTTGGAAATTTCTTGGAATGGTCAAAGTGGACGTGCCGTTAATATGCAGGTTTATGCTAGCCTGTTTCTTGGGCGTTCTATTGCTGAGCACATGTCATATCATGGCCAGTGACTGAACCAGCGATAAAGTGTAGTCTATCTAGAACTAGTTCTGGAACCTAGAATGAACACTCTTGACCTCAATATGTACCGGTATAGCCTCAATACTTGATTCATAATCAGTCTAGGTCTAGTTTTAGAATTAGTTTGAAAATAAAAAGTATTTGACGCATACATACTGTCAACAGCATCACATTTTCACAGCATTATCTCGAGAATTTGATCAAATATGGGTCAATATACTCTTGATTTATGTGCTCAACAAAATGTTGATCCGTCTGCTTTCTGGAGGGTTTTTTTTGTTGTTTTTCCTTTTGCTAAAAATTATATTTTCATGTCAAAGTTAACCCCAGTTACTATGCCTCCAATCCTTTGGGGCCTCATCGGCTGTGTCATCTCCAGACTCCTCGACTTGGTCCTCTCTCATATCATTCCTCTGTGACTTAAACATCCCCCTCCAGTCCCATTTCTTCTTTACATCAGGGACAGGCTCAACCTCGAGCTCAGCCACTGTGATGACAGGAGCACCCATGTCCTTCGTACTGCTCTTCCCCTCCCGCCTGGGCCCGTGGTGGCTGACGACCGACTTGGCCTTGGAGTGCCTTGGCGCACTGTTTTGCGTCGTAGTCGTCGTCTTCGTCGTCGTCGTCGCCTCGACCTCCTCGGCGCGCGAGGGCGCCTCGCTCTCTTCCCAACCGTCAAAGGCCGGGTGGCAGTAAACGGCAGCTGGCCTCGACAAGGCCAGCGACTTTGAGCTGGCTACCCAGGAGGCGCGCTTGTACTGCTTGCTGATTCGCTGGTTTTCGACGGCCTCGGGGTCGGTCGTCGTGGTGCCGGGTGAGGTTTCTTTGACCTCGGCGCCGTCCCGGATGTAGTAGACTGTACCGCGGGTCTCCTGGTCGTCGTCCTCCAGCCAGGTGATGCCCTTCCTCTTCAGGACAATGTGGGCCAGGGTTCGGATGGCGGGGAGGCAGGCGGCGACGATGCCGGCCGTGAATTCCAACAGGGACCAGTGGGCAACGGGGACGTAGTCCCAGCTCGGGTCGGACGAGGTGCCGATCTGCAGCAACGTGTCCAGCCTGTAGGCCGACGCTGTGGCTGCAAAGGTGCCAACGGCAAACATGCCGACGACGTAGACTCTGCTACGCAGCGGGACGAGGAAGCCGGGCATTGGCGGCCGGTTAAGTCTGTCGACCAGCATGGGCATCAGTGGCAGCAGCAGCAGCACAAAGTCCTCGGCGGCGGAGAGAGTGGCGACGGCGGTGCTGAGAGAGTGCACATCCATGCAGGTGGCGTCGCGAGGGCCTGGTGTGTCCCATATCCGTTCCGTGGGACGACACGAGAGAATGGTGAGGACGAGAACAGTCCCGTTGGAAACGATGACAATGAGGATGGTCCCTATGATGAGGGCACGGAACCATCCAAAGCGGTAAAAGAGACGCAGGTAAAGACAAAGGATGGAGATGCGGACAAATGTCAGTGTTACAATGTAAAAGTTTTCGAGGATGTAGACTGTGTTTTGGTCATATTCATGTTAGTCGGTGCTTTATAAAAAGAAAAAAAGACTAAAAAGGAGACAAAGCTGCCGCAGAGATGCTCTTACTGGGCTCAACAATCCTCGTCATGGCCCCGTCCGGAAGATCATAGTAGTGCTTGCCAAACCCATTCCGGATGGCAATGAGGTGTGGCACTAGCAGTGCAAGAGAAGTCACGGTCGCCAGGTAGATGAGAACGTCATCAATGAAAAACTCTCGGGCCAACTTCCTCGAAGCGAGCCGAAGGGCAACGGAAAATCCCACGATGATGAACAGCAACACGGCCACGGCAGATTCTTCACCGGACTTGTCGGGGTGATCAAAATGGCAGACGGCGGCTTGAACGCGGCGCGAGGTCAGGACATCCTTGGGGGAACAACTGCTGTGCGTACATGAGTTCCAATCGGCAATGAAGCCGGGACTCGTGCACAGACAGAGAGTGTCGTCGACGGTGCAAAACCGTGTTGTGCTATTATGCAAACACGAGGCCTTTTATAACAATATCAGTGCCAGCTCAGCTCTATCGAGCCCATCAAGCCTTAGTCCATCCAGGCATTGACACCAGGAAGGAGAGATAATCATACCGCACAGCCAGTAATGTTGGCAAAAGTCAGGCTAGTATGATCTTGTGTTTTTGCGGTGACTAGCCCAGCATTGAAGAGGACCAGAGAAAGAATCATGGTCAAGAAAAGTCGTGGGGACGCCATCATGGGTAGCGAGACATGCAAAAGGTGTCTGTATCAGTGTCTGTGTCTGTGTTGTTTTATTGATCGACTCTGTTTTGATCTATCCGGTTCGAGAAAAGATGAAGGGGTCCAAGGCCGCTGGCAATTATAAAAGTCCCATTCCAGTCGCGTGATATCGAGGCGTCGACAGGCTCGTTAGGCATATGTTCGAAGGTCCACCATTCCAAAAAAAAAGATTTGCTGCACTGCTGAGTGATTTACAGAGAAAAGAAAAGGATAATACCGGTGAATGACAGACAGTGACCACTTGTTATGTGATGGAATAGTAGGAGTTTGCAGCAAGAGAAAACCTCCTCGATCTTGAGGTGCGAGGGGCGACTGAAATATATGAATGGTTAAGGCCTACAGACTCAATATGTCTAGACCGTAACCGTTCATCTCGTTGAAGCTGTCCTTGGGGAAATTTGCGAAGCTATAAACGTTTAAAAAGGAAAACAGAAAAGATGCTTTTTTGTACACGATTAGGCCGATACTCGTATTGGCCCATAACCTTTGAACCCGCAACACACAAAGACAAGCTGGAAACATCTCTGGAGACTTGCGCCAAAGCCAACCGCGGCGGGTAACTAACCAAAAAGTTAACACCCCATGTCATTTCGGGAATTTTTGTTAACAGACAACAGCATGATCCTAGGACATATCCCTGTCAAGCGCCGAATACAATATCAGCCGCTGTGACATTCAACTCATTTAAGGTTGGCTCGAGGTTGACCTTATCAGACGGTTGTAGAGGGATGGCTGCCTTTGGTCTTGGGTGAGGATGGCCCAGGCCTGATTGGCATCCGAGCAAGAGGTATTGGTCCAACTTTTAAGCTCCAGCCAACCGAATAGATTACAATTTGGTATTTGTTCTCTTGCACTGTGGTGGATTTCGCTGTCTTGAATGTTTTGTTACTCAATAAATATTTATATATAGTAGTAGGTCTACTGGGTCTAATCTAGTTTTAGTCTAGTATACATATTGGGTGAAAAATACTATACACGGTATGCACTGAAGTAGCCTGCCTGCCTACCTATCCAGTATTTCGTCTCAACTCAGGCTCATGATTACATATGCTAGACCTGGGAAAGGATCAGCTCGGTAACTTCCTGGCAGTCATGTAATTACTTTGTAAGTGGTTCAGGGGACCACTACCCCCGGTCTCTGCCAATGACGATTTCCAAATAGGTAGGTCGCTGCGGTGGTTGGAACGCGTTTATGTCGTGGCAACCCATTTAAGCTTTGAGTCTAAGATTTGTCACCAAGTACCCTTTTCTTTCAAACAAAAGCTCCGGGCTCAGGTACATAACCAATAGTCAACTTAGCCTATTGGACACATGTACCTCTTTCACTGCACGTATCTGTAGATGCACTCAGTTTGACCAGCATACAAACAACCAAAACGGCTTTGCAAATAATGAGACAGACGCCGTACGAGACTTTTCCGTATTTCCTCCCGCTTTTTCTTTTGCTGCCGCGCGCTTCATTGCTGGGAAAAAAAAGAATGAAGCTGCTGAAGCAGCATTCTTTCCAAGCAGCTCGCCAATTTGGCTTGTAATGATTGATCAATGTCATCAGCAAAAACTGCCAAGACAACTCCCTACACAGTTACCATCTAGAACTAGAACTAGGCTATAGTGCTAGAACTAGTTTCTATTTGTAGTTCTACAACTAGAATAGTTCTAGCTTAGGCGGGCTGTGACCTGCTTCTCCGTATTTGTTGCCTGCGCCTCGCTTCGTGCAGAATATGTGGTACGGTAGCGAACGAGTTTCTGGATCTTGTCAAAAGAAGCAAGTTTTTACAAGAGACGTAGCAAAGTCACACGACTAGTGACGAAATTAGACATCTAGATTCCTCGCCCGGGGACAACTTGCGGAAGTTTGGCAAGGCCTAGACGTGAGAATAATCTGATAAAAACAAGACCTGGGCTTCGGGACTTGTCCCGTCAAAGCATCAATAAAGCCTTGCTGTGCCATCTAGTTCGTAAAGGGTATAGCGATACCTAAGTATAAACTTGGGCCGAACATCCACCCTCTTGGCGGCTAAAAAGATACATTCCAGGCTGGCATTTACTGCCAATTTGGTAACAAAGTAAGGTGGTTTGCCAAGTCTTTTTGGCAGACACTCGTCTCGGACGTAAGAAAAAAAGAGAGAAAGAAAAAAACGAAAAGGGGTATATGCTCAAAAGTCCTGTCGCACCACCAGGCTGGCACAGTGGTGGTGATGGGATCAATCCAAAATCGATACTCCAAAAAAGAAAAAAAAAGGTCGAGGGATACTGGTCTGTGGGGAAGTCCTGAATGCATGCCAGCTCTTATTACCCTGGATCACAAATAAGCGCGAGGGCTGGGCTGAAATTAGATTCCAACATAGTGAGCCACATAGCCAACCTCCATCATGCTCCCATAGCCCTCGAGAGTGTTTCCGTCAGGGTTGCCGGGAACTATGGGACGAGAAACGGTCAGCGAGAGTTTGACTGATGTTTTGTAAGGATGTGTGTGTGGGTGGGTGCATGTGTTCATAACGGGAAATTATTCGTGTAGTCGTCGCTAAAACGAAAGCTTGGGTGGATCTCGATGACTCTGCAACGCTTTGCCAAACATGAGACGGAATAGCTTTTTTTCCCTTTCTTTCTCTTATGACTTGTGCCGCAAAAGCCGGCACTTCGGTTACAACAAAAGCGGAAGTCCCCGTGAATGATTACGGGATCCCCCTCAGGGCAAAGAGGTACAACAAAAAAACAAGAAAAAAAAGAAAGAAATCCGGCGGCAAAGGTATAGCAGAGAATAGAAAAGAGCCGATGTGAGCGGTACTTACAGGTGCCTCCAACGGCCAAGTTCAGAATGAAGTATAGTGGCGAGTGGCAAAGGGAATTCCACACCCCCTCATTGCCGACGCGGGCCCCGTTGAGCTGGAAAAACTGTCGGCCGTCCATGAACCACGTGATGGTCTCGTCGCGCCACGAACCGGCACGGCGGTCAAACTGCACGCGCCACGTGTGCCAGCCCTGGTCCGGTATGGCAGTGATGCCGGCCAGGCCGCTTGGCTCGTTGCAGATGCCGCCCGGGTACACGTCGCAGTGGATGGTTCCGTAACCCGTCAGGGCGCCGTTGACCGTCTCCAATATGTCGATCTCGCCGCACTGCGGCCAGGGGGTACCTGAGCGGTGCGAGTCTCCGAGGAGCCAAAAGGCGGGCCAGATGCCCTTCTTCAGGCTGATGGGGTTGTCGCCGAAGCGGATGCGGGCCTCGCCGACCGTGATGGTCCCGTACGCCGGGGTGAAGGTGTACTTGGACTCGATGCGGCCCGACGTCCACTCGTTGTTAGTGTGCCAGGGCACGATCTGCAGGGTCTCGCCGCCAGAGAGCTGCCGGTTACGCGAGTCTGTGGTGTAGCGCTGCAGCTCGTTGTTGAAGTTGACGTTTGTGATGTAGTTCCACCTACCCGCGTCTGGGGCCGAGCCTAGGCTGCCGGCAAAGGCGTCCTGCCAGACCAGACGAAGGTCCGAGTAGGTGGGAGCGTTCCATGCCGACACGGAACTGGAGAGGAGGGAAACAAGGACACCGAGGGAGAGTACACGCATCTTGACGGTGACGGGTGGGCGTTTGATGGAGATTTAGGTACTAACAAGGGGCGAGACAAGAGTCTAGACTTGTGTAGCAGGGAGGCAGGAGCAAAAACAAAGCAGTGTCAAAGACTGACTGATCGAGGCTGATTCACTATATCCAGACATTTGGATGCTGGCACGACAGATTACACAAGCCCATTTATATAGTATCTCACCTCTAGTTTCCGGCACAGGAAGGCGACCCTTTCTTGTGTGCCATCTGGACTGATGATGGTCAAGAGGTCGACTGAACGTGAGCATGAGGAAATGGACCTGTGAGCCATCACAGCCATTCTCCTTGGAGGATTGAGAAAAGGATAGAGATCATTGACAGAAAATCAAGTCTCAAAGACACGTTGTCTTGCAAAAAATGACCTTGGCATCCTGGTTTGGAGAGTAGACATGATCAAGACCTCACCGATACTTTGTCGAGGAAACGAACCACAACTCGGAATGCGCGGTCGGTCTCATCTCGGTTCAAACCCCTTCAACACAAGGCACGAACTTCTTTTTTCTTTGCTGGTGGATCACTTGAATATTCATCCTTTGCGCCACGAGTATCCAAATCCAAATGTTGCCAAGTGAGCGGCGCGTCTCACCATGGGACGACATAGTTGAGGTCTTAGGTAATGAGTGGTCAGTAGTGGCGGGAATTTAAACAGCGGGGAAAATTATGTCTCGGTAAGGCGCGCGTGGCGGCAATTCTACAGAGCACGTGGCAAACGTTCAGGAACCAACTGAGGTGGTGATACAGCTGTAAGTAATTCACAAGTCGAAAATAAAAAGCAGCACGCGACGTGAAGTCAGACAAAGACAAAATGGGGGGAAAAAAGGAAAAAGGGTCCTGGTTCGTGGTTCCATTTAAAGTGGATGTGCTAGTCATTCTTTGGGGTATAAACTGTTCATTATTGGCTCAGAAAAGCCAGGATATACGCTAAAACCCCAGAATTAGGTAGAGATGGTTCTATACTAATATTGCAAACTTTATAATCTCCAATCCTTCCACTGCTCCAACAACTACTCCATCGGTTGATATGCCCGCCCGGCTAGCTCAATCGGTAGAGCGTGAGACTCTTAATCTCAAGGCTGTGGGTTCGACCCCCACGTCGGGCTCAATTCCCGTCCAGCCGGTGGATATTTCTTTTTGCTTTGTGTTGTTCATATTTTGCATGTTAAAATCAACAAATCTTCTGCTTCGTTTACTATTGACAAAATGAACGGTTCTTTTTTCTCTCTCTCCTATTTTATTTACTCCAATTTAGTCTAATACTGCGGAGTGGTAGTCAATTCTGGATATTCTGACAGCACACTTTGACCATGTGCTCTTTGACGTGTCCTTGTACCGCATTTGGATTGAAAGGAAATATGTAACGTTACTAACTGGACTATAATTACTTACTTACCTAGAACTAGACTAGAATAGTACCTACCTTACCATACCTAAGTAACCAGCCAACCACGGACCCAAATAAACCCTCACCTTACTAGATTTGAATATTTATTTGTATATTACTTACCATCCCGTTACGTACATGATCATAAATCACGTTATACTCATTCTCTCATCCACAAATGCTATTATCTACCGTATCACCGTCACTCGGCCGAATGAAACCACCCGGTCGGCTATCCTCTCCCCCTCCACCCCTGCCCTGCAGTTCCCACAATGTCCATCCACCACATGTCTACCAAACATCCAAATGTTATACTTGTCAAAAGTCGGGACATCGATGCAATCCACCGACCCTTACCATAATCACCTCGGGCCCGTCCAGTCACTCGTACGAAAAGGTGGCCACGTCTGTGCTGCACGTGATACTTGAGGCGCTGCTGTTGTAGCGCCGCAGTTATGTGGACTTGCGTAGGTTGCCAAGGCAGCTGCAGCTGGCGAAAGACTTCGAGATCGACCATGTACTCGTCAGTGTGACCGCGCACCGGGATGTGCTCTGACGACTTTAGGAGTTGTGAGTGCTGAGTGTCGTTGATACTAAGCAAGGCGACCTCTTTATTTTTATCGCAAAGGTAGCGTTAATAACACTGGCTGGACTGATCATCACTTTGGTGTGAACATGGAAGACATTTAGTGGTAAAAGACGTTGGGTGCGCACTCACAACTGTCCGTCTCGCCATAGTCTGTCATCTTTATCGCTAGGCCAGCCTCGATATGAAGACAGATTGCCGTTGTATTTACTGCCAAATGCCCGGAATAGTATTTGTTCCCCGTAGTTGATGGCTTCCCCAGCTGGCACTGCATAGATCGACAGAAACAGACGATTTAGCGTGTGACTTTGTTGTTAGCTTAGCTTATTCACACGCGACACACTCAGTAGCGTTTTTGCTGGTACTCAGCCACACCGAGGATGCATTCTTGGCCGTCTTCCTGGGGTTTCCATATCTGGTGAGAGTGCTTGCAGTACTAGCAGGAAAGCCAAGAGAATGTTTAGGGTTTATGGGAAGCCCCTCCAGACCAAAATGTGCCCAAGACTTGCTGATCCTCTGCTGATCATGAGGGCTGATGAATGTCTTGACGGAGAGGAACAGCGAGGCTTTCATTCTTGGGCGGATCGAAATGCTTGGTGTTTGCAACAAAAGAATGTTTCTCCAAGGCCTTGAACAACTTTTTGTCACTGGCTAAGCAACAAGGGGGATAACTAGGAAATAAATGTTACGCTGTACTCAGTCATGATCAAGCCACGTTTGACCAACACTTACAAGGCCTGGAAGAGATTGAATGCCTACAGATTTATCACAGCTCCTCATCACTTTGGGGCAATTAAGCTAACGCCAAGCACCACCGGATGCCGAGACGATAAAGGCTTATGACGACCAGCTGCATCATCTGCGATGTATGTCCTGCTTTCCTCAGATTTCACTCTGGCTATAGAAGGGATTTCAGACGTACCAACGTGGCAAGTTGTTGATCACCTGTTTTCCCCCGCTCCGGAGCCGGGACCGAGTGACTGGTTTCCTCGCCCCCAAGTTGCTAAATCAGTCACGACTGATCTGCATAGTCTAGTCTAGTTCGCGAAACCGAGGGTTGCACCCCATAACAGCCCTACCTCGTTGCCTGTCGTTGCCCTCATTCGATGCCTCTCCACTTCGCATGCATGTGTGCAGCGTCCCATGGTGTCTCGACAAATAGATTGTATGTTTAACACTTTGTGCAGCTTCCTCTTCAGGAAGGTCGCTCGGGCTCGCCAGGACTCTTCTCAACAACATTGCATATCGTTGTCACTGCCGAAATGATCGCGTCTTTTGACAACGCTTGCTTTGGGGTTAGCACATTCCCTCGAGGCGACTCGGCGATCCCATAAACTGATTGCCATTAATACAAACGACGCCGGCAGAGCTCTGCTTTTGAAGAGGTTTAAATATGGCTATACTGTCCTACGATTCGTGTGATGGTCACCGACTCAAGTATTTTGTCAGATGCCCAACGAGCACCCAAACACTTTCATGCAAAGCTCAAAATACGTGACCGTCGCGTACCATTTAAAACTAGCATCACGATCAACATAGACTCTAAAAACCTCAGAGATGAAGGCGATCACACTCCTCCACATCGTCCTCGCCGCTGCAGCTCCAACGATCCAGCGCAAGGACGTCAAAGATGCCGCTTCCCTGGGTAGCCAACAGTGACTGGACGCCATGGCCGCCGAAGGTCAAGCGTGAATTTAAAAGTATGACGGTCAAGTTGGTTAGGGACACTAGGCACATACAAACAAGGTCTGGCAGGTTCGGAGTGAACGACGGCACACTCTGTAGAGTTCGGAAGCAGCTGAGTAGGTCATATCATGGTCTACAGCGAACGGCGCCGTTTCGATGAGCAATAAATCTCTCGTATAAAGTATAAGCGTCTAGATGCTTAAGTCAAGTAGTAACACTTTGTCATACATTTTTATTTAATAAAAAGAACTCCATGTACAATGGTGGGTATTGTGACTTTGACATCGCCGCAGTTTCAGACTGTACTGTTGTACCAAAAGAAACGCCAGATGTGCACTGCCGTGTGACGGGAAGGACCGTGGTATCTATAGGAAAGTGATGTTGTTACAAGACTGGCGGGTTGAAAGCCGCCCCCCATGTATCGCGTATATCTCCTGAGCCTCTGTGCCAGAGTAGATGGGTGAATAGAATAGAATAGGATCTCATGAATAGAATAAAAACAACCGGAAATAGTGTAAACGCTGAACAAAACAAGACCCCCTGGGAATCTAGGGCAACTTGTCGCAGATTATTTACCTCCTGCTCTCGGGCCCTAGATTCCCCTGGTTGTCTAGCTTGAAGAACAACGGACTAGGTGGGGCTACTGAAGCACGCTGAGCCCCCGGCTGGTGATATGACGGTGAAAGCATTTGTCTCTCCACCTGGGAATAGTGTTGGTTGATTCGAGCTGTCTGGGCATACTGATCCATGGTGCGAGGCTGCTGTTGCGGTGGCTGGGGTGCGGTCGTTTGCGCGTAGCCTATCGGGACTGTTGCTTGATTCTGCGCGTTACCGCCACTGTCCGAGTTCGGGACGGGAGGCATTGGCGGCCACTCGCTGTATCGCCCATTGATTTGCTCGAAAGGGTCGGCGGACGAAGCAGACAGATATCGAGTATCCCGCGAACCGGGCGTCCGTGATGCCCGGTCCTGCGCGGCTGCTGGCGGAGGCGTAATCTGGTTGTCGGCGTTACCGACCAGGTTTTGGTAGGCAAGGTACTGCTTGTCGTCGAGAGACCCATCCTCCATAGAGTTGCGATTGGTGGACTGACCCATTGGCCAAGCGGCGGCTGACGTAGGCGCGGCCCTAGAAGTTGCATTGCTCGGCTTTCTCAGGGGTGGCGCCCAGGGGCCCGTATTGCCTTGCTGTTGAACTGGATACGAGATGGAACCCGAGATTGACCCAGCCTTTGCGTGCTTTGGCAGCGCACTAACGTGGGCTTCCCGAGCCTTTCTCGCCTTTTTGTTTTTCCGTATGCATAGCATTGCCACAAGGCCTGCCAGGAGCATGGCGCCAACTGAAAGTGGGGGATTTGGGTTAGTCTCAAATACCAAGATAGGGCTGCTTCTTTTCCATCAACGCGTAGGAAAAGAACAAAGAGAAAAAAAGACAATCTTACCAATCGAACCGGCTAGGATGGCAATCTGCCGCGATCCATTATTGGTAGACCGACCATCCATGGAGGCCTCTCTGCCCGGTGAGGCAGCAGCTCCGTCTGTCTCGGTTGGGGCAGCCGGTCCATCGCTGGTCGGTAAGATGCTGCTAAAAGGTATTTGGCTAGAGACTGGGACGTTTTCGGTAGGCGGTGGAGTCGGTCGTACGGGTGCTATGACCGGTGGTCTGGTTGGTTCAGGTTGCCTTGGAGGCTGTGACGACGGTGCAGCAGGTTGTCTTGGCGGCGGTGAAGAAGCTACGGGTGGCCTTGCGGGCTGAGAAGTCGCAACAGGTGGTCTCGAGGGCGGTGAAGAGACTGTCGGTGCCGGCGAGGGGCGTGGTAACGGTAGAAGCGGTGCTGTCGGCGCAGCAGGGAAGCCATCGGGAGGGATGGTTTTGAATCCTGGAATGGCATTGACGGGGGCGGAGGGCACAGGAGCCACCGGTAGCCCCGGAGCCACCGGGTTGAAAAGCCCCCCAGGAACAGCTATGGGCGCTGAAGGTTGTATAGCGGCTCCAACCGCCTCCTCTTGTGGCACCCTGCGTTGTTTTCGGTTGGCGACTTTGGTAATGGCGTTGCTGGCAGAGCTCTTGGATGAGCCGGAGCGAGTTTCCAGATCACCACCACGGTCCCGGCGGGTCAAGTCGGCTAGTAGCTCGGCCAGGTTGCGTGGTTGTCTTCCGTATCCCCTGTTTAGTTCCATCCGTCATGTCAGTATAAACCGACTATTCATTCCTCTTGTCTTTTGCGTATAGACCACCATAGGATATGATTGCAACCCACCACATCTTGTCTATTTACGTCTTGTTTCCCACGGACGAGGGAAATGGTTTTATGAAAGAAACGAAAAAAAAAGACAAAAGTAAATGCTGAAAATGCGAGAATGTATTGCGTTCCAGTGCAGGTTTAAGTGTAGGCCCTAAAAAGAGAAGAGAAGAAAATAAATGAAGAAAATGAGGGCCACACCAAAGGAGAAGTGAGGCTTCACAAGCGGCGCATGATAGCAACTTGACCTATGCGACCAAGAGCCAATCGATACCTTGACGGACCGCGTTCAAAGACCTCCCAACCGAAAGTCGAATTGAAAACAAGCCAACAGACAGATGAGAAGAAAGAAGAAATCAACTAACGAAAAACAACCGCAAACCAGCTGCCGTCGAACTGTTCGAAGAGGCAAGCAGGAGATCACGAGATTGCGCCGAAAGCAATTAAGTGAGAAGATGAAAGCACAAAAAAAGCGGGAGAGGGTCAAAAGCAAACAAGCAAGCACTACCTGCATGTGGAATCACGGTTCCCGACATGATAAATCAAAAACCAGCCCTGGCACCAATACTACACCGGTTATGTCACGACCGGGGCCCATCAAGGTGACATCGGGCATAGGGACCGAACCCCGACTAAGACATTTTTGGGACCTTTTGTCGACAAGATACAGAATTGTTACTTGTTTAGGCGAGAGGTAAAGGGAAGTTAGAGCCGTTCAACAATATTAGTCGTACCGAAAGGACATTGGAGTCCAACTCCAGCGGGCCAGTCGCTGGGCCAGATTGCTGCTGGGGGGGACGCGGATGATCAGTGGGGTTCTTGGGGTTCTGCAGGGGCTTTTGACCCGTGCGTTTGCGCACGCACGCACCCAAGCAAGCAAGCGGCAAGACGCAGAGGTTGGCAACCCGCTTGCCTGCAACGAGCCGCACCACGAGGAGGGGGAGCTTGAGGTGTGTTTTTTTTTTTTTTGGGAGGTATGAGACGGGGCCAAGAGCGTCTAAAAATACGAAACATGCTTGACAGGATGGCAGAGGGCACGGTCCCCACCGTTGAAACTCGATCCGACCCCACAATCTCTTCTGGAAGGAAGTCTTGACCATGAACTCAGCTAGGTCTACCTATCTTACGATACAGCTAAGGTAGGGTAAGGTAAGATCCGAAGCAAGCAGGCGCGATTGCGTTTCCTTTCCCGTACTAGATCTGATAGATCTTCTGATCCGAAAGGAAGCAACAAGCTGAAAGTGCAGGCAGAACCGATCAAGTAAATAATTACCCAGTCAATCCACCGCGTCGTCTAGCTACCGACCTTGGCGCATAGGCAAGCCACAAAATACATCAGATAGCCAAGGGAGGGAGGTAAGCCAAGGGAGGCAGAGAGAGACCGAGCGAGCCAACATTTTCATCCGGAACAGATTGAACGGCACTGAGAATACTACCTAGTATCTACCCGCCCGGATTGCATACAGTACGGACGATAATTATCTATTTATTTCATACTTGACCATGCATCCATCTGCAAAGTGGATGACCATAACCGGCAAACAGTATTATAGCATACCTCACTGGTATAAAAATACTTTGGCCATCAGACTTTGAGTGCATAAAGGCCAAGCAAAGGGACGGACGGCTTTACTATTAATTTTCAGTAATGTACATACAGATGGAGGGTTTTTGGTCTATTAACTTCAATTCCTCATCCAGTCCCGTTCATGCCATTCATTCATCACGTCGCCACCACAATGCGCCTTGTTACATACTCCATCGTGTATATTTGGTACGTATCGAAAAACGAGAAAAAAAAAGGCCAAGTCGCGCCACCCAGCTTCAAAATCTTGCACAAAGTCTGGTTCCCGCTTCCGCGGCCGCCGGTTCTGGGCAAGTGGTTCGATCGAGTTGCTGTGGGGGTGGGACCAACCACGTCGCAGGTTTGCATCAATCGATTCAGTACCGCCAAGTTCATAAGGAGCTTGGTGCCCAAAAAACCAAACAACTCTTATTCCTCTTGTCCTCTTAATACTCCTTTTATTTTACTTGTTTCGGTCCTCGTTACCATTTGTTTGGATCGACCAACCTGCCAACCAATCATGTGCATGCATGAGAAAGCAACTTTTTGCGTGAGTAGCTAAGCATTCGGTACTTGTACGTATTGTACGTATTTCAGTGTGTTATCAATTTTTGCTGTTGGGCTATTAATACTTACTTTGTTTTTTCTTGTCATGTTTTTTTTTCTCCCGCAAGGAACCTCATGTCTAGTCTGGTACACATAAACAACCCCGTACAGCATCCCTTACTCGAGTTTTGATTCGATTCAGCCAATTGACGGTTTGTATCTTGGAGGTCAATGCAGCCTCCAAACAAACAACAAACGGAACATGAAAAAAGGACAAATGCCATGAACCATGAACCCCATATAAACGTCACTGCATCCTAGCCTGGGCCTCCTCGCCACGTATCTCCGCGTCAGGTTTGTAAGTTTTGAACTTCCTGGCCGGCACGCCTTTGATAAACATCTCGTCCAGCTCCTCGTATGTCCGCGCGGCCGTCTCGGGAAGGCAGAACCAAACGTACACCAATGACAAGACGGCTAGCCCACCAAAGATGAAGGCTATCTTGGCGCCGAGGTTGGCCTTGTCCGGGTTGAAGAGGTAAGGAAGCACGAAGCTCCACATCATGTTGAGCAGCGCCTGGGCCGACGACCCGATCGCGATGGTCTTCACACGCAATCTGGCAGTGGAAACCTCGCATAGGATCGTGTAGGCCGTCGCGCCAATGGTGACGTTGTACCACCAGCAATAGACCAGGATCAGACCCACGGTGCCCTTGATGGCCCCCGGGCTCCCTGCCACGGCGAGCCCAGCCATGACGAAAAGAACGGCCGTCAAGAGAAACAGGCCCCAGAAGGTGAGGGCGCGGCGGCCCATGCGATCGATGAGGAACCATGACATGACGTTGCCCAGCAGCGACAAGACCTGCTGCACGATCTGCAGCTGGAAGCTGAGCTGGGTGGTGAAGCCCGCGGTCTGCATGTAGTAGGTGGAGTAGGAAGCCGCGAAAACGATGCCCGAAAGCGCCTGGATGCAAAGCGGCGCGATGCTGATGACGGTCCGGCGGAGGTTGCTCTTGCGGAAGCAGTCGAGGTATGAGGTGCCTGCCGTCTCCTTGGCTATCTCTCTCAGGGTCTGTTGGATCATGGCCAACCTCTTGTGACCTTCTTCTCCTCTGTGGCCGAGCTTGGAGAGATTTTCCAGTGCGCGATCGTCGCGACCCTTGCTAACCAACCACCAAGGGGACTCGGGCATGAAGAACACGCCGACCGTCGCGAAGGCTGCGAAGCCGTACTGCGCCACAAAGATTGCTCGATATGCCTTTTTGTATCCAAGGTTAGGTATTGGTGGTTAATGAGTAGGTGTCGGGGGTTAGTTCTTACCCAACGGGTGGGGAGAGTTCCCGTGTCGTTGACGATCAAGGCGCAGACGAGAGGGCCTAGTGTGTAGCTTGCGGCAGAAAGACATGTGAAGAAGCCACGGAGAGCAAGAGGAGTGACCTGTAAGGATAGTTAGTGGGCTGCAATCAAGATAGATATGCCACTTTAGGAATATGGCTGTCTGCTTACCTCGCCGATATAAGTCACAGTGACCGACTGCAGGAAACCAATGGCGAAGCCGTTGAGAAACTTTCCACCGAAGAACATGGCATTGGTCGTTGACACGAATTCGAGCGTTACCGCTACGTAGGTTATCACCAAGGCGAGCATCACCACACGTTGGCGACCAATGACATCGGCAAGCGCACCGCCTCCAAGCGCACCTATGATTTGACTACAAGGGCCATACACAATTTCTGTATCAGCTACCCAGGCTCGTCAAGTGACGACATGATACTATTCTCGAATTAGGAACAGAAAAAAACAAAGAACTTACGACGCAATTGGGGCACCGCTAAACGCAGACTGCCAGTTGGCCGGGATGACAAAGTCGCCCTTGTACGGCGCGCCGAAATCTTCACGGAACCTCGGAATGCCCAAGATGTTGCCGGCTGCCTGGTTCTCAAAGCTGACGAGCAGCACCAGCCAGACGGCGTAGGCACACCACAAACAGGAGATGGGATACCTCTTCAACGACGCCCTCTTCCCGAGGTCGTGCTCCTGCTGGTTTGCCAGGCCGGCGAGCTGGGCCTGCTCCTTTTCGTTGGCGTTGGCGGCATCGTGGGTGTTGCTCAGGTGCTGCTTGATGGGGATGTCGCTCTCCTCCTTGTAGGCTGCCATCCTAACTTGGGTCGACTAGGTTCAGACGAATAGAATTTCGTCTGCAAGATACAAGTTACCTGAGGTAGGCAAAGAGAAATGGGATGAACAGAAGTGTCGAACGGACCGTGTAATCACTGCATGCATTCCGACTTTCGGTATTTATTCGGCCAAGTCCACCCATCAGATCGGCAAGGGAGCCGCCTCTTGACCGAGTGGTTCGGCTACCTACCTTGAATATCCACACAATGGCATGATAATACTAGCAAGGCGCTCAATTTCCCCGTGCGGGGAAAAAAAAAGAAGTCTGGGGTTGCAGTAATGGGGTATGGAGAACGCGTTCCTCCCAAAGAGCAAGCGGAAGCTGAATGAGGCGAGTCAGGATCTTGATGGATCCCTGGGCATCACGACCAGTGTTGCGGGGGATTCGTGGTTATTATTTCCCAAGTTAGTAATAAAGAACTATTACGTAGTTCTACCATTATTCGTCTCCTCCCTTTCCCTTGGCCAGGGAGATTGATTCTTGGCACACCAAGTAGTATTATGTCCAGTATTTTGATGGGTCTAGTTTGCAACTATTGAGAACCAGAACAGAGATTGAAACGGAATAAAGAATCTTGGATCGGGTCATCTCAGGCATCCATAGGTAACTTGTCTAACGCGGTTCTCTGGCTTTCCAACACGCGTCATTTTCACACCTTGCTCACCTTACTTTGGATTGTTTTTACCTTGGCTACCTGCCCAGGTCGACAAGTATCCCCACAGACGTCATAAAACCAAACAAGCCCCTGATTGAGAAGCTCTATCACCAAACTTCACCCAACTCAACAAGATGTCGTCCTCGGCGAGCAGTAAGCTCCAGACTTATCCCTCCAAGCCACGCGTCTATATCATCTCCGATATCTCAAACGAGCCAGACGATGCCGAGTCACTATGCCGATACCTTCTATACTCTAACCAGTTCGACACTGAAGGGCTGGTTGCCTGCACTTCGAACTGGATGAAGAACCGGACTTGCCCACAAGACATGCTCAAGATCATCGACGCATATGCCGGCACCGTCGATAACCTAAACAAGCATGTGCATATTGATCAACCCTACCCACCGGCCGACTACTTCCGCAAGCTGGTTAGGTCCGGACCGACTGTGAGTGTTCGAACTTTTTCTTTTGCCCCCTTGCAGAATAGTATTTCAGGTAAAAAGCCCCATGCTGACAAAGTAACCGCCCATCAATACAGGTGTATGGAATGGCAGCAATAGGCCCCGACATCCCCCTCAGCCCCGGCGGTGCGCACCTTGTATCCCGCCTCGAAGCCTCGGCTGTAGACCCGCGCCCACTCTGGGTACTCCTCTGGGGCGGCGCCAACACGCTGGCCGAGGCGCTCTTCCACACGCAGTCTCGCCCGGACGCGGCACTGATACGCTCCCGCCTTCGAGTCTACGCCATCTCGGATCAAGATGACAGCGCGGCCTGGATCCGACGGACCTTTCCGGACGTGCTGTACATTGCGTCGGTCCATTCATGGTGCAGCTATGGGACGGCCACGTGGACGGGGATTAGCGGTGACGCCTACTACGGCTTCGACAGGGGCGGACCTGACGCTACAAAGATCAGCAAGGAGTGGATCAGGGAAAACATCCAAATCGGGCCGCTGGGCAGCGCGTACCCGGATTTCATGTTTATTCCGGAAGGCGACACTCCGACGTTTCTATACCTTATCCAGAACGGGCTTGGGGTTTCGGAGCACCCAGAGTATGGATCATGGGGCGGGAGGTATGGGCTTGTTGATGTCGGGCCCGATTGTGGCCGGCACTATGCCGACGTTACTGATAGAGTGGCTGGCCAGGACGGCAAGACCTACAGGAGTAGCCAAGCCACTGTATGGAGGTGGCGGGACGCATTCCAAAACGACTTTGCAGCACGGATCCGGTGGACGATGGAAGAGGGCTTTGGCAAGGCAAACCACGCGCCTGTGGTTTACATCGACGACAGCGTCGGACCCGCGCCGGTGGAAATTTCTGCCGAGGCGGGGAGCACCATAACGCTAGACGCGAGCAGGACCTACGACCCGGACGGCGACGAGCTCACGTTCAAATGGTGGCACTATCGTGATCCAACTGCTACTCAATGGTGGGTTGAGGCCGAGGTAGCGGAGCTGGAGATCAAGCCGGTTGACAGCGAGGGGAGAATAGTGGAGGTGACTCTCCCGGGACCGGAAAAGTGCTGCTGCGAGATGCTGTCGAGAAAAGCGGTAGCGAAGGGTCAGCTGCTCCACTTGATCCTCGAGGTCACCGACAACGGAAGCCCCGCGTTGACGACCTACAGGCGGGTGCTGATACAAGCGACTAACATGGAGTTGAAGGGTGGTGCAAAAGAGACAGTAGAAGCGGTGGGCGATTCCATGCAGGCTTTCGATGGAGTTGAAAAGCCGGTGGTGGTGGTGGTGTGATGGAGGGCTGTTAACATTGTTCGGAGATTTTGTGTGTGTGTGTGTGCGGGGTTTGCAGGGCTTCGCGTTTGCTCTGACTCGGGGAAAGGAGATGGGCTCCAGCTACTTACCCCGAGCGAAGTTGCCTATTTGGGAAGATTTAAGCACGTCTGGTCTGGTCTAGGCTCTCAGTGTGGAGTTGCTTGCTTCTTAGTCTGTCTGTACTACGTAAAAAGATGCGCCAGAATAATATTTTCTCCCTTGTCTTTCAATATATGTTACTGAATACAAACTCTCAGTCAATCAAATTGATCTAATATTGACAAAGTTTGAAAAAAGCTAATTGTGCTAACAAAAGTTGTCGCCTTTCGTCATCACATACCTCCTTTGCCTCGCTCATCCCCTTCGTCCAACATGGGGACCCACCCGAATCCATCTCTGCAAGTTACGGCCGACCACCAGCTCAAGCAAGTCGAGGCACCTATCCTATCTCCAGGTCCTGGCGAGGTTCTTGTGCATGTGAAGTGTACTGGTGTATGCGGGTATGTTATCTCAACTTTGACACACTACTCCAAAATATCACTAGTCCCGAGCAAACACTAATCAACCATCCTAATCTACCCAACCTCCTATAACAGCTCCGATGTACACTTCTGGAAAACCGGCGCCATCGGCACCCTCGTCGTCGAGGGCGACTGCATCCTCGGCCACGAAGCAGCCGGCATAGTGCTCTCGACCGGCCCCGACGTGACCACCCTCAAACCCGGCGACCGCGTCGCCATCGAGCCCGGCGTCCCCTGCAACAAGTGCTTCCTCTGCAGCGAGGGACGCTACAACCTCTGCGAAGATGTCGAATTCGCAGGGGTCTACCCGTACCACGGCACCCTGCAGCGCTACAAGGTCCACCCGGCCCGGTGGCTACACAAGCTGCCCGACAGCCTCTCGTACGCCGAGGGCGCCCTGCTCGAGCCCCTGTCCGTCGTGCTGCACGGGATCCGCCTCGCCGGCCTGAGTCTGGGCAGAGGCGCCGTGATCTGTGGTGCCGGTCCCATCGGGCTGGTTGCATTGGCGGCGGCCAGGGCGTCGGGCGCGCACCCCATCGTCATCACGGATGTGGAGCCCCGGCGGCTCGAGTTTGCGCGCGAGTTCGTCCCCTCGTGCCAGACCTACCGCGCTGATCCTTCCCAGACGCCCGAGGAGAATGCGCGGGGCATCCGGGCCCTGTTTGGCGTCAAGGGTGGTGTGGTGCCGGACCCGGACGAGTACTCGGCACCACCTGTGGTGCTGGAGTGTACCGGTGTCGAGAGCAGCGTGTGTACGGCGGCCTTCACGGCACGGCGTGGGGGCGTCGTCATGGTGATTGGCGTGGGCAGATCAATCATGAATAACCTGCCCTTTATGCATCTGAGCCTGGCCGAGATCGATCTGCGCTTTATCAACCGGTATCGAGACACGTGGCCGGCGGGAATCGCGTGTCTGGAGAGTGGAATCCTCCCAGACCTTAAGAAACTGGTTACCCATGTGTTTCCTTTGGAAAAGGCAATCGAGGGTCTGACTCTTGCCAGTGATCCAAGAAACGGGAGTATCAAGGTGCAAATTGTGGACGAGGTGGATATTAGCCCGTGAGAGGTGATTAAGGTAATTATTATAGTATATTTATATAGGGGACTCGTATGGTTTTAATTGTATGACCTTTTGGACTTGTGGAAATGCACATGGCATATGTAATCTCTATCTCACCAGCCAGCCCATTTCAGCCACTCTCAAATTTGCAAATCCGCAAACTCCCCCTTCAACCACTCTCCCGTCGTCAAGCCCTTTAAATACCCTTTGATCTTCTCAGTAATCTTTGGCGTCTCATACTCAAAGTACTTGTACGCTTCTGGTCCCGGCAGTGAGTGTCCGAACCGCCGCAGACACACGCCGGCATCGGCATACCTCTCCCATCCGTTCGGCGCGTAGGGCTCCACGACGACTGCGGGGATACCCTCATTCCGCCGCAGCGTCTCGCGCCTATACGCAACCGGCTGCTCGTCAAACAGCCGCCAGCACGGAAAGCTTACCACGCGGGCCTTGATATTCCTCTCCGCCAAGGCCTCAGCCACGTCCAGCGCCAGGCATAGTTCTGCCCCAACACCTAGGATTGTCACGTCCGCCTTGCCCTCCGCCGGCTCCGACACGACGTAGGCGCCCTTGGCCACGCCTTCACGGCTCGACTTGCCAACCAGCTGCGGCAGTTTGTGCCTGCTTGTGCTGACGATGCTTGGCCTAGTCCTCTCGGCGATGGCAACCTCCCAGGCACCCGCGGTCTCCTCGCTGTCGGCTGGTCGCATGTACAGCAGGTTTGGCATGGCGCGGAAAAGCGTCGCCAGCTCAATGGGCTGGTGAGTAGGCCCGTCCTCGCCCATGCCAATGCTATCATGCGTCGCGGCGTGGATCACCTGCAACCTTTGGAGGGCGCCCATGCGCACCGCAGGCGCCGCGTATAGGTAGAACATGAAGAAGGACGAAGTCACGGGCACAAAGGTACCCGGATTGAAGGCAGCGAGACCGTTGGATATGGCGCACATGGCATGCTCGCGGACGCCGTAGTGAATATAACGACCTGCGTAGGAGCCATTGATGCCACAGGTTGGCCGGATGTTGGGCTGTGGTCATGTTTACGTCTCGTGTCAGTCGAATATTCACAGTCGCTGAGAAACAAGACAAACAAAAGCAAAACTCACGTTCTGGAAGTCCTCCATTCCGTCCCAAGTCATGTGAACAGACGGCGTCAGGTCTGCAGTCCCAACCATAAAAGAGTTCACCTCCTTGGCAACCGGGTTGAGCACCAATCCGGAAGAAGCCCTTGTTGCCGTGGGCTTGTCGGAAAAACTCTTGGGAATAAGCTCCCTCCAGTTCTCCGGGAGTTCGCCCTTCGTTCTCCTGCCAAACTCACTGGCCACCTCCGGGTGCGCTTCGGCATACTTGCTAAGAATACCCTTCCACTCGGAGACAAGATTGTGACCCCTCTTGGGAATGTCGGCAAAGAAGTTGCGTACCTTGTCGCCGATGACAAAGTGTTGTTCCGGATCAAACCCAACGCTGCGCTTCATGTTTGCGACGTCGGCCGCCCCGAACGCTGCGCCATGAGCTTCAGCCTTGCCAGCGACGGCGCTGCCCAACCCGATGACGGTCCGGACGTTGATGAACGTGGGTTTCCCATGCGCTGCTTGTCGCGCTTCAGCTAGAGCCCTAACAATTCCCTCAATATCGAAGCAGCCGTCTTCAACATCCACTGTATGCCACCCACACGCCCGCATCTTAGCATTGACATCCTCGGTGTTTGTCAGGTCCACTGACCCATCGCAGGTAATTTGGTTGTTGTCGTAGATGATGGTCAGGTTGTCGAGCGCCAGGTGACCGGCGAGGGAGATGGCCTCGAGGGCCACACCTTCCTGCAGACAGGCATCGCCAATCATGCACCAAGTGTGGTTATCGACAACGGGAAAGCCAGGTCGGTTATAGGTGGAGGCAAGGTTTTTGGTCGCCATGGCGAGTCCGACGGCGTTGGCCACGCCCTGTCCCAGCGGACCTGTGGTGACCTCGACGCCCTCGTGCTCAATCTCGGGATGACCTGGGCAAAGGGCATCTGTACGTTTTGAGTGGTATGACTTGAGCTGCTCAAAAGTCATGGCTTTGTAGCCACTCAAGTGTAAGAAGACGTATTGGAAAAGGCAGGTGTGTCCTGTGGGCAAGCAGAGGGTCAGTCTTACACTAAGGTCCTATTGTTTTGCGATGGGAATTTCAAGTCTAGTATAGAGCTTCTCGAAGCAAACTCACCGTTTGAGAGAACGAAGCGGTCGCGGTTAAAAAATTCCGGTTCTTCAGGCGAGTACCGCATCACGTATTTCCATAGAGCAACTCCTATTGCCGCCATTCCAATAGCGCCACCTGGGTGGCCGCCACCAAACTGCTGGCATAAATCCGCTACCAACATCCGGATGGTCTTGAGAACCATGTCATGATCCTCTGCTGACTTGAGCTGTGGGAGATCGAGGGGCTTTTCCTGGCTGGAAACAGCCGTAGAGCCTTGCCCTGACGACGCCATCTCGAAAAGTCCTCGTTTGCGAATGTTTGAGGAGTGGCTCTTGTAATGTCTTTGTCGACAAGGTATGAGGGCTACCTATCGTCGTTTGGCAAACCAAGGACAATGTAGCTTTGGTGAGTAAAACCCAGGTAGAATAGCAGAGATTCGAAACGGTACTGAAATGCAGAGAAGGCAAGAAAGGAAGACAAAAAAAAACAAATACAAAGGGCTACTCCCCATGATTGCCGTTCCTCAAGAGTGACCATCTTTCTGAGCGCCCTCTAAGCGCATGTAGGGATTGACCCCCCATTTGGTGGTGCTTAGAATTACCATTTTGGGAATCTAAGAATTTGGACCCTGTCATGGGGTGGGATGAGGGGGGAAAAGTCCCCACTTACTCGGCTTTCAATGGAGATGGATTGATGGAATCCACTCCAATTGAGCTTTTCGGGGAACACCCGACTGAGCAGACTGCTAGACTTCCCCAATCAAAGTTCTTCGAGCTGCTCCCTACCCATTCGTTTCTAATTTCTTTCTTTCTTTTTTTTTTCCCTTTCCCCTCCGTCAAGTCAGGCACACCGACCTGCCACCTGTCTTCCCCATCAGAGCATTTAGACCTAGCTTATCCACGGATGGATGGGTTCGGATCATGAATCAGCAGCCCTGACGGCTGGGGAAACCGCAAGCGCCGCCTCGGGTTCCCCAAAGAGGCAAAAGCAGAGGCGGAGTCGAGCTGGCTGCTTTCAGTGCAAGCAAAAGCGACGGAAATGTAGGCTTTCCCAACCTTTAATGGTATCTACTCATCATCTGGTTTGATTAATTGTTCCTCGTGGCTCGTTGAAAAGTCTGACAGCTGATCACGCCGATTTCTTTCGTGTCGTACCTAGGTGATTTGACCAAGCCTCAATGTGAGCGATGCGTCGCAGGGAGTGCTGAATGTACTTATCCTACCGGCGTGACCTTCGCGCCCAACAAGACAATCTCGCATGCAGAAGATGTGTTGTCTCCTTCAGCCATTTCCCCGTCATATTCACGGCTTCGGGTACTTGTCTTCTGTTTATTCCCTTGGCCTTAGCGACGTGTTTAGTATTATCGGAACACGAAACAAGACTGACAGTTTGGTCTGCTTTCGTTGTTAGTTCCTTGAGCCCGGGAGTCGCCGTAGAGCCCGGTCAAAACCGCATGCGCTCCATTCTCCCAAGTCTACATCGCCCCACACAGCATCGCCCGTGGCTGCCGAAGATGAAACCCTAAAGGCCGACATTTCCACTACTCACACGTTCCAGTCACCATCGAGTATTCCATGCGCCGATGTAAGCTCGCCAACGAGTGTACAGTCCCATGGACTTGGCATCTTTGCCAATGTCCCGGAGACAAACGAGGTACTTGCCTCGTCAAATGTGATGACCCCAAACACCACAGACTACGAGACCGCGCTTGAGGTCCTCGTGTCTCTTGGCGGTGCCAGCGACACCGGGCCTCAAGAAGTACCACCAATGACTACCAATTTTGAAGGCCATCGCAACAATAACTCCCAAGCTCTCCAGCCCGTGGCAAGTGTGCAGGGTCTGGATGCACTCCGGCAGAAGTTAGACGACATGAAGATTCTGCAGTTGCTCACTTACTACAGATATCATGTAGCGCCGTGGGTGAGTCTACTGTGCTCCTCATATCGTTCCTTGGACCTACAAGGTGGACAAACTAACGAACCAGCTCATTAGCTGGACATGTGTGACCAAGGGCAAACTTTTGGCCTTGTGATACCCAGACTCGCCTTGCAGTCGAACCGAGTGTGCTATTCATTGGTTTCACTCACAATGTCGTTGTCGGCGAAGATGGGCGTAGCCGAAACGACCGTTGATGATATCTCATTGCCGCAGTCGAACCCGTCTCATCTTGATGAGTTTGTAGCTGACACACTGGAAAAGGCCCACCAGTTTGCCACAGGCCTACCACTTGACTGGCCACGGCTCATGTTCCACGATAGAACCTGTATTACCCAATCATTAACCAAGAGCCATGTCTGGAGACAAGCCGGTTCTCTTCGCCTCCGCCTAGTTTTGTCAGCAGCGCTGGTGTCGGGAGAGCCTATGTTCTCAGCTCAAGAGCTTCAACACATTACACCACCCATAGGCAACAGCAGTAGCCAAAATATCAGTGACCCGACACTCGAAGTCTTGATGCTCTGCGCCCATTCCATAAACATCAACAGCAGCACCGGATCCAATACACAATTTGATGGATCACCTGCGCAATCATGGGGAAAGCAAACCCAGGCCCTGCAGTCATGGTACGACGCACGCCGTGAGACCTTCCGCCCGCTGCTGGACGTTGATATGCCCACCTCTGACCCCACAGTTGCACTCTTCCCTACCATCGTCTTCTCAACTCCTGCTGCCATACTCGCAAACAGCGTCTACCACGCCGCCATGCTTCGTTTACTCCGTCACAAGCCACGCACCGTCCCGGCTCTGTCCTCGGGATTTTCATCACTGTGGCATGCCAGGCGCATATGCGCCATCGCTGTCAACAATGGCTCCAGTGCTCATTGGGACCCGTGCCTTCTCAGCACCTTGTATATTGCCGCCAAAGTAATGACGTATGTGCCGCAGCAAACTAGAATATTGCGCTGTTTTGAGGAGGCCGGTATGCGGACTGGTTGGCGGGCACTGACGGAGTGGTTTATCGACGAGCTGCAGAAGATTTGGACTCCGACTTGAGAACGGGTTCGCCGAGACTCGTCTTCGGTCAGAGCCCGCACATCCTGTCTTTGAAGGGGGTTTTAGCAAGACTTTAGTCCAGTAGAAGTCCCTGTTCATCAAGTTGCCGCAGAGAAACGCAGCCTGTAGAGGCATAGACCAATGCAAAAAGAAGTTTCTATTTCCAACCCAAAATTTCACAGTCAAATCTATCATGTAGCCTCAAATCACTCTTGCGTAAACCTCGCTGCTAGCTCTTCCGTCTCCTTGGCCTTCTTGTTAACGGCTTCGAGCTCAAAGCCTGCGATGGCCTTGTATTTGGCCCCGATGTTCTCCAGCTCCTCCTTTGGGATGACATCGTACACATTCCTAAAGCCCTCTGGCGCCCTTTCCTCGGCCAGCTGCAACACATGATCAGGTCCGTTTGCTCGGTTGGCGTACACAATCTTTGCAGTCGGGGGTAGTCGGATCTCTTCGTACTTCTTCAACGCCTCGGGTATTTTCTCCGTCTCCGTCCCAGCAAGACACTGGGTAATCGTCTCGGCGTCAATGATAGCTTGTGTTGCTCCGTTTGACCCAATCGGGTACATGGGGTGCGCGCTGTCCCCCAAGAGCACGATTCGGCCAAAAGCCCAGCGATCTACTGGGTCCCTATCACACATAGGGAACTCAAACACGCGCTCCGTAGGCGCAATCAGATCTTCAATCATCCGGAGCCCACCACATGTCCACCCGTCAAACGGCCCGGCAAACCGCTCTTTCGGCATCGTCTTTGTCCAATCGACTTTCGGGGGTGTTTTGTCAGGGTCAGAGTCGTCGCGTACGCGGAGCTCGGCAATCCAGTTGACGAGAGATTTTCCATTTCGTGCCGACTCGCCGCTTATTGGGTATGCGATAAATTTCTATGAGATAGGACGCATATCCTTGTTAGAGATTGCCTTCGTTTAGGAAGGTAGGCTACCAGTTATCCTCTTGGTGAGTCAAGACTCACCTGATCGGCAAACCCAGCCCAAACCATACTGGCGCCGGTAAGATAAGGCTCTCGCTCAATGCAACCGCGCCACAATATGCGACCAGAGAATCGGGGAGGGCCTTCGTCGGGATACAGGATTTTGCGCGTGGCACTGTTGATGCCATCAGCTGCAATGAGTACATCACCTGTCATAAATGGAACCGCGTCTTCGGTGTTCTCAGCATGCTGGAAGAACCCCGTAATGGACTTGTCATCCTGCTGAAAATTCACCATCGAATGGCCCAGGTGGATCCTGTCCTCCCCAATGCGCTTCCGCACGGCATCCAACAAGACCATCTGAAACTCGCCACGATGAACAGAGAGCTGGGGGCAAGCATATCCGGCCTTGATTCCCCGCGGCTCAGAGAGAATTTCGTCGCCATGTCGATTATAGAAGTTGAGCTCTTGGGTTACAACTCCAGTTCGTTCTAATGCGGGGAGTAGGCCGAGGTTCCGAAGGATGAGGACTGCTGAAGGTTGGACATTGATGCCAACGCCAAGGCTAGTGAGTTTTGCCGCTGCCTCGAAGATGTGTATGTCTGTCAGTCCCGCGGCGTGTAGTGCAAGAGCCGTGCTTAATCCCCCGATTCCACCGCCGGCAATGAGCACCTTGGGTTGAGATGACATGTACGGCATGGCGAGCGGGGTGTTGTGTTTTCGAGGTGGGGAGAGGGGCTGATGCTGTTGATTGAGAAGCCAGAATTGACTCGAAAGGTGAAGTAGGAAAGGGTCGAGTCCTGGGTAAAATAACGGCAAAAATGAAATCTCCAAGTCTTGGAGTTGTATTCCGATTTCGGACAGCGCAGCAAAAGTACGTGGGGACCTTAGAGGCTTTATGGTGCCATAATCTTGGCTTTAAATGTGGGCTTTTCGATCAATAATTTGAATGCACATATTAACGCGCACAAGATTGACCGAGAATGTCAAGCTAAACATAGCGTCTAGCATTTTCGAGTTTGGAAGTTAGTTCCAAACCTGTAGATCATTCCACACCGAAACCCCAAGCGACCTCCAGATCTGGGATGCGCCAGCTTGTGCCCCAACCAGTCGTAGCTTCAATATCCTTGATGAGCTCAACCACGATCTTGTGCTCGACTGGGTGACTTAGAAGGCGCCCAGCCAACCAAAGGGGCTGAATGGCATTGTTCAAACAGCCCTGGTGGAGATTTGTCTGCGAGATGCCACATATGCGCTTGGCATGGTAGACTTGAGAGCCGACTTGCCCCTTCGGCAGATGGTACTTTTCGGCTAAAGGCAACGTGCCTAAGAGCAGAAGACATGCCGTGTGGTAAAGTTGAGTTGATGAGATAGCAGCCCAGTGAAGAAATAAGATATGAGGGAATGGCGACGATTCTGACGCCTCAACGACCTGGATGGGGAGGATGTCGGCAGGCCGTTCGTCAATCCATCTCTGCAACTCGGCCCACAAACGTAACCATCGGTCGCTGTACTCGGAGCCGTCACAGCCGTTTGCTTTGCCTAGCTCGACGAACTGCGTGCGCCTGGCAATGAGGTCACATGCTTGTGAGCAGAGATAGACTGCGTAGTTGGCATGCATGTCGGGATCCTTGGAGGCGCAAAAGAGGGCGGCCACGCCTTTAGCGTTGTCTATGGCCACTGAGGGAGCCCATTGAGCGAGAGGCACAAGTGTGCTTTGTGTACCGTCAGAAATGAGAGCACCACAGAGGTCTGTACAAGAGACGTTAGGTCAGTTGTTTGAAACTGGTAATTGTGATATCTACACTGACATTGGTCAAAACATACCCATCCTGGCGTAGCACCAGAAAACAGCCTGTAACAGCTGGCCGCTGAAACCATGAACACCAAAGGCGTCAAAAAGAGCGGCACAGCCCTCTAGATGTTGTCTCCAACCTTGCGCGCTCACCGACATCATCTCCATGACGCAGAGGATCGTACAGATGGGGACAACTCGAAAATCGCGGATTTCGAGAAGGGGTCCAACGAGTCGTATCGCCTCTTGGTAGAGCTCTAAGCTGTCAAGGGAGGTGCTGCTCCTGGGCCTACTGTTCCCACTGACGCTTTGGCGTGCAGAGTTGGCTGCCTTGCGTTCCAGATGCCTGGCAGACAACGCCAACATGGCATACATAAGCGCGGGTGTTGACCTGGCGAGAAGTGGAACTTGGATTCCAAAAGCACGCTGGCTGTCAAACATATCAAGCCAGGGAGCAATCTCCGAAATGTAGTTTGCCAGATACTCTGAGTTGTGACCTTGACAGAGCATGTACTCCACCGCTTGCTGCTCGGGGCTGTGAATGTTGCCGCTTGGTCGCGAGACCAGGGCAGAGACACCATCGTCATTGACAGCCAATCCATCTGGCGTACATTGCCTGGTAGGCGCTGCAGTGGCAGCCGTCTTGAAAATTAGCGTGCGCAGCTCTTGTTGGAGTTCATCGCGTCGCCAGGCTGCCGAGTGCAGCGACGCGTCTTCTCGTTGTGTGGAGTCGGCAGTGTTTTCTGCGTCTGCCCTTGACACTGAGACAAGGACATTTTCATCATTTGGCTCTGTATGACAGACAGAGTCTTGGTCAATTGACATCAGGGCCTGGAGGGTATTTGGAAAAAGTGCGGTTCATGGTGAGTTAGTTTCTCTGCGAAGGAAGGAAATACAAAACGACAGACACAGCAGGCAGGTCACACCCGACACGAAGTGGGGCAGCGATGGATAAGGGGTAGGTAGGTATGGTTTCTTCGAAAGCCACGTGATTAGTCCTTCGCTGCACTGCGACTTCCATTTCTTTCAGGTGTACAAAATTCTGACCAAGCCACAAACAAATGAACAGTCAAACAAGCAGGAGCAAGCCCTTATAACAGGTCGTCGCTAGTCATGGGGACTTGTGCCGAGGTCTAGAACTGGAACTAGACTAGCAGAACCCTGAAATCAAAGGAACATTCTCGCCCCAGCACGTTATTTAGTGCTTGGATTAGTGGCATGATGTGGGTATGTCTACCGAGGAATAGGCGCTGCGACAGGGCAAAGTAAGGCCCGCTACAGGCTGTTTCCACTTTCCAGCGCGTCACAGTGAAGCCAGCTCACTTGCCCGCATGGATGTGCTCCACTGCTTTGACCCCTACATGGATATTAATATCAAGAACGCTACGCTGCACTTTCCCGTTTCCATCAACAGTTTATGGCTTGGCCAGAAGAACATGTGATAGAATACGGAAAGCTCATCCTCATCCTCGTTTCTGGTCCTCTTCCTTGTGCTTATCCTTGTCGGTAATCTCGTTTTTGCCCTTTTCCTCGTCATCGTCATCGTTATCATCCTCGTCGGCAGAGCCCTCATCACCTTCCATCAAACCCTTCAGACGTCAGTACTCTGATAGGAGGTCGGCTTTCATGGCATCCTTCATGGCTCGTTTGCCGTCTTCCTTGTATTCCAACTGATGCCAATCTACCCATTGCTGGTTGAGGTTGCGTGCCTCTTCCAGTAACTGGGGAAATGTGTGTTAGCAGCTGTTACTTTGCAGCTTCACGTAGCGCCCATTGTTGTCCGACGCACCTTTTCGGCTGCGGCAATGAGTTCCTTGTTCCACTCGACACGTGAAGGCTCATTGGGGAGCTTCTTCCACCAAAATAGACATTGTTTGGCATGGTGTAGATAGACATCCTCTTTGTGTGCCAAAATCCAGTGCGTACCACCGCGCATGAACAAGTTAAGCCGAATATCGAGGAGGAGCTTCTCCGCTGTTTTAATATCGCTGTCAGTTGAAGACAGGGAAGCCGTTGGAGTGAGTACCTGTGTAGATGTGCACCTTCTAGAAAAGCCTCGTCTCGGTTGCGCTCATTGTAAAGCTTAAGGACATTGTTGTACGTCTGAGTGTGTAATTGGCCGAGGGGATCGACATAATCGTCTGGAATTGCAATGGAATTCATGGCGAATATTCCTTTCTCGCTAATAGTCGTCAAGAGTCATCCAGGAACCACCGGGAATATTTGCTGTGCACAAAGGTAGCTTGGTATGATAGGGAAAAGGTAAGGTGAAGGTGAGGTGCATACAGAAAGATTTCTTAAGACTCTATGGAGGCCAGTTTGTTTGCTCACCCCGCCCGCTCAATTTACTCATTGACTTTCCTTACCCTTTACCGCTTTTCCTGTTTATTTGTCTCTGCCAGCCCTTTCTTCATTGCATGCGGGTAATTTTTTTTTCTCTTCGTAAATTTCCCTGTTGCCATCACTTACTGTTCACATTCCCAACTCCTTTCGATACCCGATACCACGCCCCGGACACAAGTATCTTCAACTGAACTCCCCATCTCCAGCAATCATATTCTAACAATGGACCGTCGGCGCAGGGCTCACCTTTCTAGGTGGCCCCCATCGGTTGCCGATGCCGATGCCGAGGACGCCGATGCCATGGACCAATGCGGCCATGATGATGACAACTATCAACCCGCTCAAGAATTCTCCCTTCCATCGCGCACAAGACCCTCCAAGCGCGCCTGGGGACAGGTGTACGATGCAAAAACGTAAGTTGCTTTACTTATGCACTTTCTTTTACTAATATTGTATGCCTCTACCAGACAACCAGCAAGTTCAACTTACCCTCAGCGTACGACGGCCCCGCCCCAGCGAGCTATCGACCACCGTACACCAGACAGAGGTTCTTCAATATCGCCCCAGGAATCCGATATCTGCAAAATCAGGCAGGCGTGCGGAGCGAGGTCCCTGATGGATACCGACGTTGCCCAAGATCAAGATCTTAAGAGCTTGGAGGCCAAGATTGCTCAGGTTCGAGTTTCTGAACCTTTGCAAGGAAGCTCTTCATGTCTTCAATCAAGGAGATCCTGACGTATGTTTGTTAGGCAAGCAGCTTCAGCACCGGTATACCTGGACAATCCTTGCCGGTGATGCAGTTGTACAGCGGATTGAGTCATCTGAGCAAACCTTCACCAAGCTAGCCTGCATATAAAACATACCGCCCGAGCCAATTGAAGAATCCACATCTGGAATGCGTCTGTTTTTGGGTCTCGCGATAGTAAAGGACGCGACTTGTTCTTCGTTGCCTTCCATCTCTTTCATGAGCCATACCCCACAAATGACAAGGAATCTCCATTCCGTCTTCTACTAGAGGAGTGGCGCACTGCTCATCAGGTGTCTGCGGATATGCCCCAACGCTACCATGTTCCATCAACCGATAGTTGGCAGCTCTGTTGCAGGATCCGACATCTGCTATGACCTCCAGCTACACTGAGGAACAGAGTCAGTGCAGTACAGAGGAGCAGAAGCAGACTGATAACAAGGAATGGAGGAATTACACGACACAGGAAATAGGACAATGCGTCATGTATATTGACAACGTTAATTTGATGTCATATTTCCTCAAGCAAACCAAGAAAGTCTGGCCCGCTCGCATTATTATCATAGTGCATGAGTACATTAAGGTCTGCCTCAACATTCTGATACTAGTTTTGGGCCTTGGGGCGAAGAGAGCTACTCCTGTCTTGGGGTCTACTTCGATGAGCTCGCCGCAGAAATCCCTGGTTGGCCGCTCAGCCATGAAGTTCCAGCATTACTGTTGCCCCAAGTACTTCTAGGCCGGGGATTTCACCAGCTGGTCAGGGTAGACAAGCTCTCCAGCCGGTGGAAGAACGTGCTTTACGGATGTTTGTCCAACGACGGCAGGGAAATGTGATGCTCATGTTCAGCCCTGGAGATGAGGTACTGTGCGGCACTACGCAGTGAGCAGCAGTCTCAAGCAACAAACCGGAATCAACATGACGCCAGATGCCATCATGTAGATTCAACACGACCAGAGCGAAGTTGAATAACTGCCAACCATTTACGGGGTTACGCGACGGATCAGACGAAATCTCGCCACCGAGCCATTTTCTCGCGCCATTCAAACCCTCACAACTTCTCAGGAACAGATGGTTTTTTTTTCGAAGGTGGTTTCTGACCGAAGTTTTCGTTCTAAACCAGCCAAATAAATACACTGTTTGCAACTGGGACTCCAGAGAAGGCAGCGGCCTATGAGAAAGAGTACAACTGGCTTGTGGTGCTGCCTTTGGGCATTCTAGGCAACGCGTTCGAGGGATCTGGGACGTGGCGGACGAAAATCAAGAGAACAATGAGAGTTCATGGAATTGAACTTTACTTTAGAACAAAATTAGTAGCAATAAAAATTATGGACAGGAGCAAACTTTTTTGTGGATCAGGGTGGGTCAGACTTCTATAATCTTTATTGATCTATTCAATCTAAACTGCTTCCAAAACACCCAAAACATGCCCTTCTAACGAGCCGCTCTTTTGGTTGGTATCACAGAAAAACAAAATGGGAATCTCATAAATGCAAAATGTTGAAGGCAGGTGATGCCGCCTTGATGTATTTTTTCCTTCCTGTCACCTTGGACAACACAAGAAACTCTTAACCATGCTTAGTGGTGTTGGTGTTGGCTCCCGATGGCTCGGCAACCGAAGTGTTACGAGTTTGGCTTTCTTCATCGCTGCCATTTCCCCAAATACTATTGTTTCTGGGATCTTCGTAGGGTTTCTCGCTGTTGCGGCGCGTGGCATCGTTGGCCCCGGTTCCGGTGGCGTCCTGGCCCGAGGCAGAGATGAGGCCATACTTGATGGCCTCGCGCTCGACCTCCTCGGGGGCCAAGTAAGGAAGGTCCTTGGCGGCCTTAACGTACGAGGTGTTGTCGGAGAAACCCTTGGCAAAGATGACATCAATCTCCTCGAGCGAGCGGCGCTTGGTCTCGGGGAAGAAGAAGTAGAGGATGGGGATGAAGAGGGCATTCATGATGGCGAAGAAGAGGTAAGTTCCCCAGCCGATGTTGGCAATCATGATAGGCACAACCATGACAACCAAGAAGTTGAACAGCCAGTTGGTGCATGTGCTGACAGCGTTGGCTTTCGCACGGGTCTTGATGGGGTTGACCTCGGCCGGGTACAACCAAGGCAGGGGCAGCCAGGTGGCACCGAAGAAGGCGATGTAAGTGAAGAGACCCACAGCGGCTCCCTTGGCGGCCGAAGTAGTTCCTGGGATAAGGCACGCGAAAGTGAGGACCATGGAAAGACATTGACCAACGCTGCCGATGAGGAAGAGTTTACGTCGACCGGCGCGCTCAATGACGAACCAAGAAGTCGTGGCGAAAATAGCGTAGACAATCATGTTAACACCACCAAGGAGCAGCGCCATTTCGTGCGTCTCACCAATAGACTCTTGGAACAGGATAGGGAAGTAGTAGATGACGGCGTTGCAACCACCGATCTGCTGCATGAGCTGCGAGCCGGAACCGAGAAGCATGCGACGAAGGTGCTGGGTAGGGCCACCAGTGAAGAGAGCCTTGACGGGAGTCGACTTTTGTCCAGAGAAACCAGAGGCCTTGATGCTGTCCAAGATAAGATCGCGCTCCAGAATGGTCTCCTGGCCGTCAATCTCGTAGCCACGGAGGGCAGCAATGACACGGTCGGCCTCGGGGACGCGCTGGTGGGTGAGCAGCCAACGAGGCGACTCGGGCAGGAAGCACATGGGAATGGAAATGAAGAGGGCGAAGACGATCTGGAATGCGATGGGAAACCTCCACACCAGGTCATCGGGACCGTAGGAGGCACCGTAGTCGATCCAGTAGGCGATGACGGTACCAAATGCAATCATACCACCCTGGATACAGAGTAGAAGACCACGGTTCGAGGTTTGACTGCACTCGGCCTGGTAGGTGGGGATGGTGGATGTGTTGATGCCGTTGCCGACACCCATGATCGTACGACCGATGATGAACTGGGCGATGGGCGACGGGCTAGGCTTGATGGTGACGATCTGGATGATCACTCCGAGACCCATGATGAGGGCACCGAGGATCATGGCGCGGCGACGACCGAGGATGTCACCAACAGCGAGGATAAACATTGCGCCGAGCAGGCAGCCAATCTCGTAGATGGCAGTAACAAAACCCTGCATCGTGGGGTTGCGGTCCGTCTCGGGGAAGAACTTGTTGAAGGCGGGGGCGGAGATGATACCGCTCATGACACTGCGGAGGAAGTGGTTCGTTAGCACGCTTTGCGTCCATCACGGTGTACCTTTGGTGGCCAAAATAGCTGGAGTTAAACCAACTCACCCTTGGTCATAGCCGAACAACAAAAAGCCCGTTGTCGCAACCGTTGACACGGCCGTCGACAACGGACGGCCGGACATGCCCATGAACTTTGGAGGGGCCATGGTGATTGACTTCCTTTGATGTTATCACTAGTCGTCCTTCCTGAGCTACAAGAGGGTCAGGGACGTCAGGTAGACATTAAGGTTATCTTTCAGATCCAAAAGTGCTCTAAGACCTGGGGTGGACATTTATCTTATATACACAACAGCGACATTTCTTTTACAAGCAAGACCCCGAAGATTGGGACTTGCTAATGTCCCCGCTAATTGCGCACCCATGTGGCGTCGTGGAGCACCGTTCATCCATTTTTTTCTCCCTCTTTTGAATGGGTCTTTTTTTTCTGGGACTGTCTGGTCCCCTGCCAACGGAAACCAATTCATACTACTTCGTATGCTAGTGCTAGTCATTTTTTCTGGCCTGTCTTGGTTTTTTGCTACAGTCGGATGCATGTTGTTGTTGGTACCTAACCTGCAGACTAATCAAGCTGGCCATTACTATTCAGGTTCGGTACCCGATCAGGATGGTTGAAAGATATTAGATAGGATCTGCATGTGTCACGAGTCGCGGGCCTATTATTTCTTGGCCGAGGTATTGGCGCAGAAAGCGATGATCTTGACCTAGGTCCCACAAATGACATGAATTGCAGCGTACCGATTTGTGAGTTTCGAGTCCAGTGAATCTTGGCAGTTGAGAAATTCTACTACGGTACCTGTCGGAGGAGAGGCATTAATGCTTGCCAAAAGGACTTGAATGTAAAAAAAAATACTTTTTTCCTTGACCAAAACACAAAACAACCCATATGACGACCGCGGAGTTGTAATCCTACCGCAAAACCCACCAAAAATCCTAGTCAGAGCCGCAACGGGACCCCACCAAGTTGGACCCTATGAGGTCATCCCGTGGGCCATCTATTTGCTAATGCCTTCCAAGGCGATCTTGGCGAACAAGAGCCGGTTGCGCGGCAAGCCATCGGCAAGGCTTCAGCATATTGCTTAGCGGGTCAATCTACCGCTTTTGTTCAACGGTTGCCTTGGCTCTACATACAAGATTTGTTAAGAGATGATAAAAAAGAAACAAGCAACGGCCGGCGCCCGACTTGGCTTCCGTTATACGCCAGGATGTAGTTAGTATGCGAGTTGCCGACCAACCTATCTAAGATACCTGTCTTGCTGTATACTTGGCTGGTTGGGAAATCGACAGAGAAAATAGTCTCAGCACCAAATAATACGTTGATATATGCCCGAGATAACAGGCCCGCATCCGCCTTGCAGTATTACAGTACATGTAGATCACTTCACCCCTTATCAATTGGCATCAGTTCTTTCCCAATCGTGGGGACGAGACAATGTTTAAGTGGCAATCGCAACTGCCCTGCTCCCCCGCAAGGGTCCTAAAGTAGAAGGAGGGCCATTCTTCCTTACGTACCTACGGCGCCTGCCCCATTTTGCTCCTTCAAACCACGATGTGAATGGTGTTCCCAGCGCTATCCGGCCCATATTGTGCCCATGGAGACATTAAAGCGCCAAACCGGACACAGACTAGATCTGGTTGCCTGCGGAGGAGAGGGGCGCAACGCGTACTGCGTCATTAAAACATGCAAACAAAAAATATTTATCGTCCACAGTATTGCCAACTTTTTATCCAGCAGCTGTCCGAACGCTGCAACTTCTAAATCACAATCTTCCGTCGTCTCCACCAACGCCCCGAAGAAGGTCCGCACCTTTAAAGTTCATGTGAAAGGTCTGTAAAATGTTCTTCACCGCTTTACCTCACCACCTCGGGCTCTTCGCCGAACTGGAAGAATTGCCTCCAATCTCCAGTTTTCATCTCCACGACAAGGAGAGAAAGGAATAAAAAAAATTCTTCACCTGTTGCTTTTTCTCACGTCATACAGTATGCGACAATCGTTCTTGACACTGAACTGCGCAGTTGATATGGTTCGACACGGGTTATTGTCTCCGGTTCCCAACCCACCTGGTTCATCGCTCTCGCTCCACGGAGTTGGTATCGCGAATTCTCACGATGATCACGGATGCACAGGGGGAAAATATCGTGACAACGGGGTAGCGGAGACCGTAATATTAATGTGTTGCAACGCACGTCGCTTTTCAATTCAACGACATTAACTCAATGCGACTCTTGATGACCGGCCGATCTTTTGAAACACATCTAACAGGCTTCCTAAAATCACCTGAACCAATGATTCCGCTCCCCGGGCTCAAACAGCACTTTCTGAGTGTGCACACTGTCTGGCGACACAAGATTGACTGGTGAAGTGCCAGTGGACAACGGCGTTATAGAAAGTACGGTGGGCGACCCCGACGGCGCTTCGTGAACGACGGTGATTTCCTCCGGCCTCGCCCCCAGCTGATTGATAAAGGGTAAGCTCTCGGCCTCGTGCACCGCACGCTGGTGCTTCTCCATGGCAGGTGTCATGCCATACAGCGGCAGCGAAGACAGGATATGCGGTGACGAGGGCTTGTTTGGGTCCTCGCCGCCCGACGGTAGCTCTGATCCACGGTGATGCTGGTTTTGCTGCCTCTGGACATCTGCGAGCGCGGCTTTGGCTGCAGCTGCTTCCTTGCGAGCCCGAATGAACAAGAAGATCATGCCTGCCAGCGCAGCGAGAAGAGGCACCGAAACGCCAACGCCGACGCCGACGCCCATAGCAACCACCTTTTCTTGACCTTTCCTCCGCTCCTCCTCCACCTGATCAGCCGCAACCGCAGCGACAGCAACGGCATCGGGAGTCGCGGTCGCAGTCGCAGTAACGGTCGTTGCGCTGCATGCTGCAGTTAGCCACGGTGGAGGCCCCCCTGGCCTACCACCGCCGCCGCCGCTCTGTTGGCCGCCCGAGCTCGGTGCATCGGCGACGCAGGTTCCAGCCTGAAGCACGCCGTTTTGTGAAAATGGGCGACTGTCGGCCACCTGGCCCATGGGTACTGTGAGGTTGCCCTTTCCACATTCGTCTGATCGAGAGCCGCAGACCCAGAGGTCAGAGCTTCCGGAGCACTGGCGGATTTCGGTAGGGGCTTCGCGGGAAGCGGCTTCACAGAACTTCGGGCAAAGATCGCTCTTCCAATCCTTGTCCGTGCAGGAGTACCGCTTGAGTGTATTCGAGCCGACATCGTAGCAAAGACCGTTGCTGAGGCATGCTAGATTGATGGGTCATACGTCAGCACACATTGGGCAGGTATTATGGTGGTTAGTCGGCGCTTACTTTGCGATGCTTCGCAACAAGCGCTCACCCCGCCGCTGTGACACGGAACTCCCTTTTCATGGAGTTTACCGCTGGGGTAATAACATTGAGTGTCAGCATTATTTTGCTGACCAAAGGCCTGCTGCGTTAGGATTGCGGCAAAAAGGATTATTGGCAACATTTCTACAGTGTCGAATGACCGCAGGCTTGCTGATTAGTATAACATATAAAGTAGTGATTAAGTCGAGCTAAGAATGATCATGAAGTTTCTAGCCGTCGCTCCCGTTTGGATCGCGGGAGACAGTATCCTCGTATATAATATCAAGGAATGTCATCTTCGGTCCCGATGCAGTGTAAGCCGCCAAGGGCTTGCTGGGCAGAACCACATCCAAGAGATCTAGACACCATAGAATGATAGACGGCTAACTGCACAAAAATGCGCGAGGTGTGCCTCGAATTTGGGAGCCAAGGCGACACCCACGCGAGCGGCACCGACAACTTCCTATCAAGGCTGACGCGAAAACCCAATGAAAATGCAATGTAAAGAGCAGCATTTGGCCCATGTTCATGGGTATAGTGTGAAGGCTGCAGGCTGCAATTCTGACAGGATCTGGATAAATAGGGAGTGGCAATGGCTTCCTAGACGGCAGTGCTTGACCACCGCAAAGCAATGAGACGAACAAAGTAGCTGGGGGCCATTCTGCATGCCAAGCATGCTACGCCGCATCGAGCCGCCCAAGCCACCGAAAGCGGTTCTTGCCGGGCTGCCGTCGGGCAATCCAAGTCCACAAGATATTCTAGGAGCGGGGGAAATCGACGTGGTCGTATCCGAGAAAGTGGCTGCCTGCCCGAGCTTCGGGACCGAAGATCAGCAAAGTAATCTGTACACTATCTGAGATATTGCCAAACAGCAACTTAAAAGTGAATCGGGGTCTGGAAAGCATAACATTCGCAGACGAGCGTTTTATTTTGTTTTCGACCAAATGGCAAACATCACCGGGGACACATTGGCGTCAACTTGAAGAACAGTGCGGTCTAAGTTTGAAAGTGTTTGGCGATTTGTCAAAGATCTCCCAAGGGACACCTTATCGAGTCTGTAACCCTAGATGTCATGATATTGGGCACCATGCATTCAATTATCTGTAGTACTAAGTAGATGGGTTCAGAATGTTCCCTTTGACTCCGATTGTGTTGCGATGTCGATGGTAGAATGTGGTTTGGTGCTGAACAGAGAAATCGGGTTGAATTGGCTACTGGATTGCGATGCACGCAACTTTTTGAATGTAGGTAGGAACGCAAACCAACCGCAGCCAGATCAACCACCGGGCTGTGCGACAAAAAAAGACCAGGCTGGACATTCTCCTGAAAGCTCACCCACCACACCTCGTGAAACAAATTCAGCGCGTACCGTCGCGTCAGAGTTGAAATGCTTGCACACCCAACTTAACCTTAACCATTTAACCTCGAGCGGGGTCAGGTCAGGCTTACCACCTAGGTACTTTGCCAAAATCGTACCCTGCCAACCTTTATGATGACATTATTTTCTTTTTTTGCTGACAAGCACGTGCCTCCTAAACCGACTTAAACTGACTCGACTGGGCCTAACCTTGTCCACAAGTGGTGGTGTGGTGTGGTGCATCTTTCAAAATGCCACGTGCGCAATCAGGTGAGAGAGGCGTGCACACGGCCTTTCGTCCGTCTCTTTCCCCTGACAGCCTCTCGCTACACTCTACTCCACACTGTCTTGACGAATGGCGTCCTTCACTGGCGCAAGTAGAGGCCCCACTTCTGAGACTTCCAGCGTCAACCTCTGTGAATTTTCAGAGCACAAATCGAAAGCTTCTTTCCTCGACCCAGCAAGTGCCAGCAGACCCCGTCCGTCGCGAAAACTACCAGCAATAGCCAGCAAGCCTGTCATCTCGATTACCACTTCACATCCTTTTTTTTAGCCATCAACCAGCTACTCTTCGCCTCACCCATCCGTAGGCGCCGACCGAATCCCACCGACCGCATATTGTCACAGCCGTCGCGAAAACTTTAGCTTCCCACGAAAGCTCTACCCTCTATTTTTGGCTTCGCGTGTACGTGTTTGTCCACCTGTGCATACATTTCAAAACCTGCGGACGAATAAAAAGAGAGAAAAAAAACCCCCATCATCAAAACTGCACCGCTAACTTTTTTTAAAATTGTTTTCGGCTTTATACAGTCGCCAATTTGGTCAACCCGAGCACAAATATTCGAGATGAATTCTCAACTTCCTTCAAGCTTCGCATCAGCGGCCGCAGGCCAATCTAACCGTGATCCCAGAGGAAGCCGTGAAGGTCGCGGAAATGGAAGCGGAGAATGGTTCGTGTTTTCTCGGTGGCGACATCTGCGGTCGCTCTATTCGCTCTATTCTCTGATTGCTTTTGGCACACGCTGACGCCATATCTTGGGAATCACTCAGGGCGCGACGCGATGGACGCCCCTCCAACGGCACAATGACTTTCCGTCGCTCCTCCACAACCCCATTCAACAACCAGTCCACCGCTCAGAGCATACCTGTAACCGATGGCGCTGCAGTCCAAGCACCTCCATCTGCTGCCGACGCGGCTCCGTATGACGGCCCGCTACGTTATACCCGGGAGCAGCTGTTGGAAATAAGCAGAAATTCCGAAAGTGCGATCAATGTGGAGGAACTGTTCGTCTCTGGATGGGTCCCTGCGCCTGTGAACGGTACGTCGGTGCGAAACTGGGGTAAGCCCAACGAAACCCACGTACCGCAGGACCCAAGTGTCTGTTGGGACACGAACGGTGCGGTAAAGCCTGTCGGGCTGCAAGAGATGACACGGGAAGAGAAAGAGGTAGGTCGGCAATCTTCTCTATGTTAGATTGCTACCGCACTCGCTGCTAATACACATCCTGCCTTAGTTGTTCGCTTCCGATGTCAACTCGCCCGTAAAACCCCCGCAGCAGAACAAGGATGGTACACACCAAGGTGGAGGACTCAACGGTCGAAAGGCATCCGTCTCACACGGTAGCAACTTTGTAACCACGCCGTCCACCGCCTCGCGCCCCGGTACTCGTCGACAACCGACCGAAAATAGCCCTTACCCCGCCGATGGTCTCGTTTCACCCACTGGAAATGGTCGCTTCGCTCGCACTGACTCGTCGTGGTTCGGACGTCGGAACCAGGAGGAAAAGGACGACACTTACGACGAGCCATCCGACGATACGACTGGAAATAATCGAGAGCCTCAATCGGCCCGCGCAGCCGGCTTCGGAGGATTGTCCCGTACGACTTCTGGTGCTGCGTCTGCTGGAAACAGCTTCGCCGCAGCCTCTGCGCTCTGGGGACAACCGGCTGGTCCTGCGTCGGCTTCCTCGCCAATGGGCAGTTTCGGCAACTTCTCCATGCCTGGCACTTCCGCTGTAGGGGACAAGCGATTTGCTTCGGCTGGAGGAAGTCGTTTGGCCCACCTAATTCCCAAGGACGGGAACAATCCGGCAGGAGAGGCATCCTCACCGCGCGAGACGGCAGCCGATGGCAAAGACTCGTGGCGTCCTCGCCCACGAACCGATACCGACCCTTTTGGGGATCAGGCTGGCAACCTGAACGCCCTGCGAGAGGGAACTAGTCCTTCCCCAAAGCAACACGGAAGCCAGCGTACCTTTGAGACGCCTATAAAGGGCTCGGCGGGGGACTATGGCATGTCGAATCTGAACTTGGGAGGCCACAAGGATGAGGGTACTCCTGAGACGAACCCCTATCGTAGTCCGCCAGCTGAGCGTGGCGATGATGATGGATCTACCGGGGACTATGGTGCGGGCCACGGCCACGGCCAGCCTACTGAGCAACCCTCGGGCTTCAGTGCGCTTGCTCGAGGATTCCCCTCGGCTGCAAACGTTGAAGGCAGTGATCGCAGCCAGACATCCAGCGTCGGAGCCAATCGCGGTGGGTTTCCCGCGCTAAACCAGCTGAGTGCATGGCCTTCGAATTTGACATCAGCAACCCCTGATCGAGAACGGGCTGGGTTTGCGAACCCATTCGGAAGCTCTTTGTTCAGTCCAGACGTTCAGTCACCCGGTCTTGGCGGTCTTGCCAACGTGTTTGGACCTGCCAGCGCTGGTGGTTCGCTTCGTGGCAGCAAGCTAGGTTCTCTTTTCCCCGCGGCAATGCAGGCGCAGATGCAGCAACCGGAACACGACAGCTTGGCCGATTCTGTGCCCGACTACCGACAAGTCAACCCACTGGGCGCCATTGGGCGCAGTGCTACGGGACCTAACCCTCGGGAAACAGACAGCCCAATGAGGGCGGGCCGCTCTGGAATGTTTGAGGAACTTTTCCCAACATCGGACGCTGCGCGCTCTCAGGGTCTTTTTACAACTGCTGAGCCTGCATCAGGCCTGACTGCTACAGCAGCCCAGTCATTTGGTGGCATGTCTGGTGGCCACCCCTTCTCTTCGCTTCACACGCCCGTCGACGGTCCCCAATCTCAAGCCCAAGCCCGCCAGATGGTCATGCCCGATCGCATGCGATGGGTCTACATGGACCCCCAGGGCAACCATCAAGGTCCCTTCACCGGGCTGGAGATGAACGACTGGTACAAGGCCAACTTCTTCACGCCCGACCTGCGTGTCAAGAGAGTTGAGGACAGTGATTTTGAGCCTCTAGGCCAACTCATTCGTCGTATTGGCAACTCTCGGGAACCATTCCTCGTTCCCCAAATCGGCGTCGCTCATGGCCCCCCTTCGCAGACAGGCCCATTCTCTACTGGTGACAGCCGAGGTGTCATTCCGCCTTTGGTAGGGGCGTTCCCTAGCTTTGGACGAACCCTGACCGCCGAGGAGCAGAACAACCTGGAGCGTCGCAAGCAAGAAGAGCAGTTTCTCATGCACCGCCAGCGAGAATTCATGGCCCAGCAGCAACATTCTCAGGTATTCAACAAAATGGGGATGCAGCCTGGCGCCGCTGGCGTTCTTCAGCACCACTCCAGCGCGCATAGCTTGCAAAGCCAGCCCAGTTTTGGGAGCATCAGCTCGCCGATTGGTATGCCCACGCAGCAGCCCATCGGCAACATGGGAGCAGCCGCAATTACGCCCTCGTACTTTGAGCCCACCTCACAGGGCATCATGCAGCCTGGTATCACATCTGTCCCTAGCGACATGTTCCCCCAGGACCTGAACATGCAGGAGCGTCAGATGCTTGCGAACCTCCAGGGAGGCCCTAACATTCTTTCGACTCTACTGGGCGGCCAAAGGCCTGCAGGTGGTGTAACTTCTGCCGGACTGGTCGCCCCTGCCAATGAGAACAACCATCGTAGCCAGCTTCCGGCTGTGGACCAACTTCAGCAGGACCCTTTCAGTGCTAGGCTCAAGGAATTCCAGGAGCTCCGGGCGCAGCGGGATGCTGAGGAGGCTGCTGCGGGTGAGCAGGATACCTCTGAGACTACTAATGACGATGGTCAAGCCCAAGTTGCTGCTCAGGAAGACGCAGCCCAAATAATTGAGGACGTTGCCAAGTCTCAAGAAAGCAGCACGAAACTGGAGGCTCAGGCTTCCAGTCTTTCTCTGACCCAGCAGGTTCAAAAGACCCAGGCCGCTGCCGCCAAGCAGACTCAACCTGCCGAGAATGACGCCCTGATGCCCTTTCCCCCTCCCGCGGGAGCTACCATTGCTGCTCCCACGGCACAGCGCACGCGCTCTACTCTGCCCGATCAGTTCGCCAGCATGAACCGCTCGCAATCTGGCACCCCGGAAAGCCTGTCTGCTACCCAAGCTGCTCCTCCTTCGCTTGCGCCGTGGGCTTCGGCCACCGCGGACCAGAAAGCACCAACATTCAAGGAGATTCAAGAGGCCGAGGCCAAGAAGGCCGCGCGTGCTGAGCTGGCCGCTGCTGCTGCGCGACGTGCCGCCCTTGAGCAGGAAGCTGCTGCTCTCCGCGAGCGTGAGAAGACGGCCGTTACCGGTGCGGCCCCCATTCTTCCTACCACCAGCACTTGGGGCAGCGGCTCGCCTGTTACCCCGTCGGGCGCCAGCCCATGGGCCAAGCCAAGCGTGGGTGGAGGTGTCAAGGGTACGACCCCCACGCCCGCCGAGACACCAAACACAGTCAACGGCAAGAAGAAGACGCTTGCCGAGATTCAACGCGAGGAGGAGGTCCGCAAGGCCCGTCTGGCTCGCGCTCAGGAGCAGGCTGCTGCGGCGTCTGCTGCTGCGACTATCAGCAACAGCATGGGCAAGCGCTATGCTGATCTTGCCAGCAAGGTGAACCAGGGTCCTGCGCCCGCTGCTGTCTCGGCCCCTCCTGGCTGGGCTACAGTCGGTGCCGGTGGCAAGGTCAAGATCCCTACTGGACCTGCCGCTCAGCAGGTACGCACGATTAGCACTGGTGCTATTAAGCCCGCGGTATCTGCAGCTCCTCTCAGCAAACCGGCTACTGTCTCGGCCCGAGCCAGCCCAGCCACCGTGAGCAAGATGGACTCGACCGGCGCCGCAATGGAGGAATTCAACAAGTGGCTCCGCCGTGAACTTGGGCGCGGTATCACTGGGGGGATTGACAGTAAGCATTTACTTTTCTTTTTGTACTGAAACACAGCTTTCTGCGGAGGTGGTCCGAAACTAACATTGTTCTAGTTGATACTTTTGCCTCGACACTCCTCGTCCTCCCCCTTGATCAAACGCTCATCTCGGATGCCGTTTACGCCAACTCGACTACCATGGATGGACGCCACTTCGCCGAGGAGTTTGTCCGCCGCAAGAAGCTTGCCGACAAGGGCGTCGTCGAGAAGCAGGCCGCGGGCGCGTCCCGAGGCAGTGGCTTGGGCGGAGCTGCTTCAGGCTCGGGTGCAGACAAGGGCTGGAGCGAGGTTGCCAAGAAGGGCGGCAACTCGAACGGTGGCGCCTCGGCGACTGCTGCTGGAGCTAGCCCTGGCGCTGACAGTGGAATCCAAGGTGCCGGGTTCAAGGTGGTGCCTGGTCGCAAGCGTGGTAAGAAATAAGCGCTGTCGCAATAACTCGACCTCACAGTGGTGCCGTCCTGTATGTGTGGATGTGCTGGTGGATTTTGATGATTGTTGAGCAGGGAGTGATGGTCGCAAAACAGTGGCACATTACTACAGTTGATTGAGTTCAGTCTGTTTTTGATCACAGCTGTTGATGTTGGATGAAGGACATGGGAAGTGAATTTAATTACTGGGGAAATAAGGCTCTTGTCTCCAACGAGACCAAGTTGGTTGGGTTGTGCACACTACAAGTTCCTGCCTTTCAATGAAGCTTGAGTAACTGTGTTTTCTGCACAGAACACGGCATGTCTGTCTGTCCAATAGCTATAACTAGTCTAGACCTAGGCCCCAAACAGCGATTGTCAGAATTTTAGTTGGCTGAGTGTCATGAATTCCCCGAGTACAGGCAGCGCAAGGATTTGACAGCAGTTGCAGGTAGACATTCATTCCCACCCCTTTTGCTGAGTGGGCACGGGCTTCTCAAACTGGTGCGCCGCAGTAAGGAGGATGAGGGGATTGAATGGAAGGACGGGCGCTGTGGAGCACGCCATAGCTGTTGCCTGTACTGCAGTTGCAGTGTAAGGTGCGGTGCCGATTTCCGGACTCCACTAGGCTGGAGACCTTGCCCTAGACACGACTTGTGAGGGCGTATAACCAACCTAGAGATAATAAAGTAAGCCATTTAACACGCCATTAATCATTGATCGGAAACGAGTGTACTGTATCTGCCTATTTCTTTAATTCCACTCCTGGTTATCATTTATTTTCTTCTTTTTTTTTCTTTTCTTCTCATTGAGAATCATCCACCTGGGAGTAGGTACTGCTTACATGGACAAATATGCACGGGCGGGTACAAGCGACGACTTATTCTTAACGTTGAGCACTCCACTTTTCCGTGTGGCGCAGCAGGAAGCCCCGTCCCAAATCTGTATACAATCCGTAACCAGTAAGCGTTGTTATTCTTGGAAACCCCCGACCCTTCTTCCAGAGGCGCAGGCGCAGAAAACAAACCCCTGGCGGCGCAGGCCAAGTGCCGGACCAGGGGTGTAAGTACTGTAACCCTTTTTGCATGTGCAGCGCTTCCGTGACTTGCTTCTTCTTTTCGCGACCAAAATATTTCGACAAGCGCCAAAAGGTTAACGTCATCGTTCGTCGGCTTCTTATTGTTTTCTCATGAAGGGTCTTGTCACCCTGAATTCCCAGAGGAGTTGAGCCAACAAAGGCAAGGGAGGGGAGAGGGATTCCTGGGATGGCGAAAAGTCGTCAGCATCGGGCGTAAGCAAACCAACCCAAACCAAACCATCAAATCCAGGTTCTTGATAAGATGCTATTATATCGCCTTACTCCTTCCCCCGGCCGTTAACCCCGGCTTCGAATCCCCACCCAGCCAGCGCCAGGCCGGATCAACAAAGCCGGATGTAGTAATACCTTTGTTGACTTTTGGGCGAATGGCGTGTATATCTGATAGTCATCGCTTGTGCCTTTTCGTTACTTTTTCACTTCTGCCATCATCTTCAGGATCAGCATCATCATTATCATTATACGCTTAGAGACAATCAATCCACCAGTATCTCTTTTTCTTTATCTTTTTCTTTTTTTTGCTATTTTTATTTGTTCATTATTGCTGTTTGCCAGTGCTCTCTATCTTCCATTGAAACATTTCACAATTCAGATTTACTCGCAGCTCAACTTGCAGCAGCTAACCACATCATCCAGCCACAACCCATTTTATCGTCTCCAGCAAAACAGAAATTGTGACAAGGATGCCTTCCGTCAAGCGGACCGTCATCCTCCTGCCGCTCCTAGGCCTGGTCGCCGCGGCGCCGACCAACCTTCCTCGCGATCTGGGGAAAACTGGAGACGCCGATACATCGGTTCTCGATGGGTTCGTTCACTGGCCTGCTGGTGGCTCCGGCAATGGGGACGACGAGGTCGACACAGGCAACAGTGCCATCCAGCGCCGCTCGCCTCAGACCCAGGAGGATGGCACCTTGACAAGAGGATCCCACATGGCCGCAGAAGGCACCGGAAGTGTCCTGAATTTCCTCTTTGATACTGCTAAGAAGTTTGGAAAAACCGCTCCCGAGGTAGCGCGTACGTTTTGGGGCGCCGCCACGGGCAAAGACTCGAAAAGGGACGTGTCCAGTGCTTCTGTCGACGACACCGCAAGCACGCTCGGCAAGCGACGGGTCCCGGCCACTCAGCAGGGGGGGTATGATGACATGGACCCTGCCATGCCAATCAGTCCTGTGGCCAAGCCCAAGTCGGATGGGATGTTGGCCGGCTTTAACAGATTGAGGACGAACAACGCTGAGGTCAGGCAGAAGAATGCGGGCACCAAGCTGATCGACGTGCAGAGTAAGAACGCGGAAAGCCTCATTGATATAAATGCTGATAAAGCTAAGCTGGCGACAAAGAAGGATGCTTTTGGCCTCCAGCAGCAAAAGGAGGAGGCCAAGAGGAAGCAGAAAGAATGGGAGGCACAAAACACACCGATGGGCGCCACCAAACAGAGGCTGACTAACTGGATTGCCGGGTCCGGAGCCAACACGGCAAACATCAACTCGCCCCCGTCTCCGGTTGGAGTTCCTCCAGCTGCCCCTGGTTCGGTTACTCCTGGTTCGGGTATGCCTCCTACTGGACGGAACCCTATGGCCGCGACTCCTGCGGGTCCCCTTTATGATGATGAGACTATCGACCCTCCTTATTGATAGTGCAGGCTGTTTGAGTATTTGAAAAGACTATGTGATGCACAAGGTCGGTATGGTGATATCGGAGTGATGGTTTTGGCTTTCTGGGATATATTGGGCAAAGATTGGGTTAGTCTTGGAGTTTGCAGATACCCTACAAGTCTGGCTTTCTTTTTTTTTCTTTTTTTCTTTGTTACGTTTATCAGCTATTGAGAGCTCAGTACAGACTCGAAATATTTTATTCTTAGACTTTTGGATGGGCCACTTAAGACTTGTGAAAGTAACACGTTTAGAAATCCCCTTCTAGGCTTTTAGGTAGCATTCACCGTTTTTTTGTTACAAGCCCATGAAAAACCTTGTTCTCAAGACAGAATCTTTCAGACAGGAGCTTCTGGGTGGTATTGTAATGGAATTAACCAAGATTTGAAACGCAATTGCAAGGTTTATAATACTAACTTTTGAAGCAAGCATATCAAATATTTATTTTCTCGCCTTTATTGGGCTTTGATCTTGACAGACTGATAATGGATGCTTCTGTCACACCTATCACACAAGGTTTTGATAAAAGACACTTATTTGGTCGTTGTAGACTTGAAAAAAACCAATATTCGTGTATTCCCAACCAAGTCTATGTTGAATTTTTGAGCTTGTTCCTAATTCCATAATTAGACTTGATTGGTTAGTCAGAGACAAGAGGATAACCTCACCAATAAGACTAGGCTTTGAACCTGATTCATCAAATCTAAGATGGCCACAACCTTACAAGTGAGAAAAGAAAACTACAATATTCCAGGAGACGCATTGTATTAGAGACTGCCAGTGTGAGAATAGATTTTACAATTTGCATGCATTAAGGCAATCGAGAAGAGTTTGTTGAAAAGGACAATTGTCCATTCCATTGAATTGAAGGCTCTGCAGAAACAGAAACCCTCAAAAATGATAAGCTAATTTTGTCCAAAAAGAAAAAGAGGAAAATATCCCCCAAAGCTAATGAGACAAAAATTGATACAGACGAAGCGAAAGAGAGAACCACAGCTAACACAGCCAAAAACTTCCCAAATGCTACCCAAAAAACTTGCCAAGATATGCAATCCTCCAAAACAATGCAATGACGAAAGAGAGAAGCCGATTCGCAATGCAAAACCCCTCAAAAGATTTCATATAACTCCTTATGATGCTGCGCGATGATGCAAATCCACCTGGAATGTCCAAAAGAAGAAAAGAAAAACAATCAATGCTCTGAAAAAAATCCGGTTTCTTTTAAGAAAAAAGAAAGATGTTGTCGAGAGGCAGTGACTCCCCCGCAAAGCAGCGAGCGGAAAATGTGCTCAAGCCGCTTATTTGCAGGTGAGGGACTTGGCCTTGCTGTCAAACTTGCAGCGAGTGCTGTCGGACTGGATGGCCAGGTTGATGTAGCCGCCGTCGCCCTCACCCTTGAAGACGGAGTTGCCGGGCATGTAGAAGCAGTCGTAGTCGGTGTGGAGGAGGCCAGACTTGAGGTCGACCTTGATCTTGCCGGCGGCGCCGTCGGCCTTGTAGCCCATGTTGTAGCAGACGGCGGCGGGGAAGGCCTTCTTGTCGGTCTGGGCGGCCCACATCTCCTTGACGGTGGCCTTGGTGAACTCCTCACGGGCGTTGGTCCAGTTCTTGAGGTCCTTGACGAACTGGGCTCCCATCTTGGCGCCCTTGACGGCGAGGGCGGTCACGGCATCCTTGACCGCCTCGGTGATGGCGGCGGTGATTTGCTCCTTGGCCGTCTGGCGGGCCTCGAGCTGGGCCACGTCGGCGACAGGGGCGCCGTTGTAGACCTCGACAACAGTGTCGGAGGGGATGGGGGCGGGCGCGGCCAGGACGGTGGCGACCGAGGCGAGGACGAGGATGGCCTTGAACTGCATTTTGACGGTTGGTTGTTTTTTTTTTGTGAAAAAAGATACCGAAAAGGGACAAAGATTCTTGTTTTCAAACAGAGGACGTGGATGATGATGCTATAAAAAAGGCGAAAGCAAAAAGACGGAAAAAGTCGTAAAAGTGACAAGGAGCAAGATGAAAAAATAGAGGAATCAAGAGTAAGAAAGGAAAAAAGACCCAAGGAAAATACTCAAGGAAAAAGAGGAAAAGGAAAAGGTAGTGAAAGTTGACTGTAGAAGCTGATGGTGGTGAGGAGAAGAGAAGAACGAGACCAGAAGAGGTGTCGAGACGACATATTTATATTTTGAAAAAGGACATCTACAAGCAATGCCTCTGCTCGTCAAGATAATTTCATTATTCCAAATTACACTACAACGCTGCCGGCGTATAATTTTGGTAGTCCTCGCCGCCAAGGGTCGCGTAGCACGAAGCGATTGTCAAAGCATCCAAAAAAGCATATGAGGGTCACTTGGTAGGATGGATGTTGGTTAGTTCCACTCAGCAAATCCCCTGATGAATCCATTTTTTTTTATTTCCTTCTGTCTCCCTTTTGCCAAGTGTTGGTTGTAGTCTCTATGTTTAGAAGTTGCAAAGACGAAACTACTTCGGACGACCCAAAAAAACGGCCTGTCAACGGTGCCGAGAAGCCGAGATGGATTCTATGGGTAGAGTAACCGTTGGGTTGATGGTAGTAAATTACAATACTACCCAAGACCTCAAGAGTACTGTAGAAGGGACGAACACAAATGACACAATCTAGGGTACGGCAGTCCAGTCCCCTGAAAGTTATGATCTCCATACATTGACGGGGTTCATCCTGCATTGTTTTGGCCCTTGTTGATGACGACTTGGCAGACAAAGCAGAAGGGGATCGGATCTACTGTAGGACCAACGGTAGTTCTGCTCCGGTGCGGTGAACAGGTTGCCAAATGACTCGCTCACCTACGAACCGCTCGAGTGCGGTGGTGTCAAAGGGGGCTCGCCTACGCGTCTTTTGCTTTGACGATATTCGAAACCGGGATTCCCTAGGAAGCGGGGCCCGTCACGGGGGAAGGGCGTTCAAAATTGGACACGTAGGGCTGCTTGTTCTTGAGAGGGCTCAGGGGTTGCTTGTCGAAACAAAATGTACACGAAGTATTGCTACGTACTGTATTATAGGTACATTGACTTGACCGGGTTAGTCTGGCAAGTCATGACTCTTAAAGCGCGCTTCAGGTCGTCAAACCCACAATAATCTAGCCGCGCAACCAATGTCGAGCCATCGGCCCATGTACAGTAGTAAACCCGCCCCGCTGCCTAGGCTTTTTACAATGGCTTTCATCCGCAGAATCGCAATGCGCACCGACAGATCTGACGCCGGGGGTTCGGGGACTTCCATTCAACAAAGAGACCGACCTGGGCCCTCCTTTGTCTCCACCACCAACCATAGTTAAGCCCTCGCTTACGATAATAGACGGACAAAAAGCCGCTTGTCTATACAAGTACTCAGCTCGGTGGCGTCCCCCCCTCCCCTTGAAGCTGCCATGGATATTTATGGGAATACCTTGGCAAGCTTGGTACTATGGGTCCTTCTCAAGGAAAAGCTCTTTGAGTTCGTTAGTGGAAGCTTTTTGTGATGGTCTGTGAGGTCGTTACTGCCAAGCTGTTTCCCCTTTGAGGGTCAAAAATATTTTTGGTCGGCGAGCATGAAGTCGAGATGCCGCGTCATCCGGTGGCCATTTTTTTTCAAATGTTACCTCAACAGCAAAAGAGGTCGACTTTCTTTGCAATGAAGCAACAGCAGCTACGGAGTCCAGACATACTCACACAAACTCTCTCTCCTGGTGGAAACAAGTCACGAAGCCAGCAATAGATAGTCTTGTGAAACAAGCGTGAGGATGATAAAATCCTCGGTGGTGGGCACCTCATCTCTCTCTCGTACGACGCTCGCTCTAGATGATCAAGCCAGATCGGTTCACACATAAACAATTGTCTTTACTACCTGCGAATAAAGCGCCCCGAGATTCTAGCGAGTTCATCTGTCAGCACTCAGCACTTGGCACCCGGGTCATCATACACATTTCCACCCTCGGAGATGCTCGATACTGAATGATGGATACAAACTTTCAAGTCTTTAACAACCTATAACGCGAGGTTGAAACGAACGGGATTACGTGTCTTGTGTGTATAGCTTACTGACTGCAAAGGTGGATTGTCAAGGCGTATGCCTCCTTATGGTCGAATCCAGTAAACATCATGACACTTTTTTGATCACGACAACAGCGACATGATCATGAACATCAATACGCACCATCGATCAACAGTAGGCCTGACCTACCTGTTGTTACCTCATAGTAACGTCTCATGGCGGTACGAGCACCGTAACCTCCCAACGCATGCAGCCCAATACACCTATGGCCCGAGAACGTGCAGCAACCCAGAGTAAACAGACGTGGTTCTCTGCTCTTGTTTTCATTTCAAAAAGCACCACACCCTTTTCACCTGCTGCCTGCCGAGATTTCAAACAAGAAAGAAGGCAGGGTCTACCCGGAGAAGGAAAAAGCAGACCCCCTCCCTTAAAAAGTAGAACTTGTGCCGCCAATGATTGATCTTGTGATCACAAGTGATAGGCTCTTCCTCTCCACGCCCAGAGATAGTCAGGCAAACGTGGGGAGGGGGTGAGTGATGAGTCAATTTCTTCTCCTTTCCCCCCAAAAGTTGGCCCTAAATCAAATTCACACCGCCACCACGGACTCGGTCGGCTAGACCCGCAGCTTTAACAGAGTCTGTTTGCGGAGAGGTCATATATAGAACCTGTTCGTCTTGTCTTGGCTCAAATAAAGATGATTCGAATACAGGGAAACCCCGTACCACAGAGGCCTCCGAAAGGAGGTTTCAAGACACAAAAAAAAGAAAAAAGAAAAGTCGAGGATAGGTTTGTCTGGGGAAGACTACAAAGGACGCGTACACTTGGTCATGCCTTGAACCAATGACGGGACGAAACAGTGCCACACACGTGGTCCATCGAAGCCCCCTCTTTATATCTCACAAACGGGTAGGGTAAAAAGTGTGGGGAGAGGGAGAAAAATGAAAACAAAACGCAACCTCAGCCACACCTCTGAGCCCCAGTTCTTCCGTCATGAACGCCATCAAGACAACCCGTTCATCAGAAAAATGACCTCTTGTGCATGATACTGTGGCGTGTGGCGTTTTCTTCTTCTTTTGTTTTTCGTGATGAACCTCTTGCCCAGATATCAAAATGCAAACCTTGGAGCATGTTTCGTATATAGCAAAGGTTCCTTGGTTGATCGGCCCATATTCTCCTCAACCATGGGAATATGGGATTTCCCCCACGGCGGAGAAAAGAAAATAAGCACTACCTACTACTTAAATGATAGAAAGAAAAATCACCCCCAAAAACAAGCTGCAGAAGAAAGGTAGGTTACATTTATGCTGGTACCAAGAGAAGCAAGAAAAAGAAGAATCCCTGCACTTGCAGCGACATGCTGTTGGATAAGATAGCTAAAAAAGGCGGAGTCCGTGACGAATAGGAGGCCTTCCCGTGGGCTCATCCAGGCAGAAAGATGTGCATAACTGGCCGAATGATAGGAGAATTGATCTTCTTTGTTTTTTTCTTTTTCTTTTCTTTTTCAAACAACAAGAGATGAGACCCCCCAAAATACACAAACATTAGTGCAAGACGCACAATGTGCTTGGCGAGTGCCTAAACGGATGTGTAATACGAGGGCCATGTATTCAAACGGAGGCCCGGATGAAGCATAAAGGGGATAACTGCGAGACGGTCATGAGGGGGAGGGGATGGTCTTGTGCACCACACATACCATTTTCCCCCGGGGGAGTGTGTTAAGAGTAAAGGAAAGAAAAGAACGCGGGGTGTATCACTAAAGCCTTTTAAAAGCTCGTGTAGCAAAATTAAACGGTCGTCAAAAGCCCGAAGACATCTGTTCCGCCGAAACTACCCCCTGAATAGGCAGGACGTTCCCCCGTTAGGAGGTCTGACCATGACCCTCTGCAACGGATGGTAGCAAGGAAACCAGTCATGTGTGGAAACCCAGTAGGAAAACCTGGCGTCGGAAGATCTGATCTGGGGGTTTAAACCTTTTTTTTCTCTCTATCCATCAGTGACAGATCCCCAAGCCCCGTCAAGCCATTCACGCCTCCGTCGACCCTGACAGGAATATTTCAACAGCCTCCCCGCTGCGCTTCAGGTAGCATGGGCACAACCGCCTGCGATCTCATCACACTGCCTTAGACCAGAGATAAGCGGCACCGGTTGGCAGTGCTACTCGACCCTTTTTACCCTCCTTTTTTGTTTTGTATCTGCCCTATCAGGCTTCTTGGGCATACAGAGCGGGGGGGGGGGAATAGATGTCAAGGGTGGGAAAACTTACGGAGCACCAGAGGGGGAAGAAAGATACGCAACCATAAACCGGCAAAACCCAACCAAAGGGAGAAAAGAGCAAAAAAAGGAAACCCAAAATTAAGTAAAAAAAAAGAGCGGGCGGATGACGCAGATGACATGCGTAATGCAGGCAGCTGGGCACGTCCCGTGTTGCGAATCGGCGCATGTAGACTATGCAGTAGCGTCACTTTTTTGGGTGTGGCACCCCCCCTCCCCCATCCTCCTCCTCCAACGGTTTTTTCTTATTTTCTTGCCGGGCTTTCTTTCTTTGTTTTCTCGCTTTGCTCGATTTCCCACCCCATATCATCCTGCCCTTTTGTTCACTTTCTTGTCTACCCCAACCCACGGCATGCATGATGCAGGAAGCAAAGAGGGTTAAAACAAACAAAAAAAGATGGGCTAGTGCATCTCTGACAAAAAATAGTGGTACGAGGTATGCCGTCTGAGACGTGCATAAAGTCCCCATGCATGTCGTTGGACCAATCTATCCGCAGAAAGACGACATTTCTCGAATGCGATGTTGCCATGTTGCCCACCCTTTTGTCCCTCAATTGAAGGCAAGCCGCGCTACTGCGCGACAAAGTGAACAGATAATAAGGAGAAAACAAGAAAAAGGATGAAAAAAGGGGTTTGATCATTAGGACCGTAAAAGGGTTGAAGAAAAGAGAGCATATAATGAGGAAGACGAGGGGGTCATAAAAAATAGAAGAAAAAAAAGAGATGTGGGGTGGATTAACCAATCGAATCTAGTAGCATCGAGGCGTGGCACGACAAGATTTTCCCCAAGTGCCGAACCCTGTCTTCAATATAGAGGGGTTAAAGGATGAAGAGGGATAGAGAGAGATATAGTGATCCAACGGGCCCGCCCTATGGCCTATCGTCTAGATATTTCTACTGCAACAGTAACGGGCGGCAATGGGCAAATCCAACCCCACGTCCAGGGTTGGTCTGGGCTGTTGTGATAAACGACTGCAAGGGGGGTTGGCCAGCCACAAACGGGTAAGAATCAAGAAAATCAAGGCTCGGGGCGGGCGCCCCGCGGTCAAACAGTTCCCGAGGGCAGTGTTCGACGGGTGGTCTGCCGAGACGAGGTTTACGAAAAAAAAAGTGTGTGAAGGAAACCCGACCCCAAACCACCAAATGATCTTTGTTTTTCTTGTCAAAGAACCGACCAGGCTTTCCCCCTCCCTCCATGATTGCGCCTAACTGTTCCTTCCTTTGTCTCTCTTAACATTGTAGGTAGAGGCAAGCCAGGGTCTACCTACTTTGTTTGTTGCATGGTGGTGTGGATGATGTGCTTTTTACCTTAGTGCAACTAGTGCCGTCGTCGTCCTCATTGGCCTGCGCCACACCAGCTGATCATCGTCCGCCCACCCACTATGCATGCAACCAACCTCAGTAGCGTTGCATGCTACTGCACATGCAGCTATCCATCCATCACCCCACCCTACTTTCTTAATCCCTCCGTATGTCACACTGTTTTTTTTTCCTTTCCTCTGCCCCTCCCAAAAAGAAAAAGAGACACCATATGCTTGGTCTGCCAAAAAAGTCACCAGAGCGGCATTTGCATAGCATCACAAGGGGGAGTTGATTGATCCTTGACACACACACACACACACACATACATGTATATATAGTAATCAATAGAAAGAGGAAAAGGAAAGAAAGATAAGCCAAGGCGAAACAGGCAAGTACACACAGCCAACGAGTCACGGTAGCGCAGCAATTGTAAACTAAGGTTTGAGATTATGATGTATCTATGCATGGGAGATCGCCGTCTTGCCGAATGCCCGCCTTGTGAATGATGTACCCACGTCTCCAAACGAGAAAACCGGGGAAAGAAGCCGAAAACAGGGGAGGGGTATATGACGAGTAATTATGACCAACAGGATGATTCTGGGCCGAGCCTTTATGGGCGGGGATAGGATAGATAAACAAGACAAAGGGAAAAAGAAAAGAAGAGCCAGAGTGATAGCAGAAAACGACAAAAAAAAGATCAGGGGTAGTAGTAGTAAAAAGAACAAACTGAACAAAGAAAGAGATGAACACCAGCAGTCTATGTGGTGGCGGCATCCGACAAGATGTAAATCAAAGGGGCAAAAAAAGGAAACAAAAAAAAAAAGAAAACATAATGGCAGGAGAAAATGCAAGTCTGTAACCACCATGTACCACCCATCCTAAAAACGCCAGAGGAAATCAAATTCCCAAGATTGCCGCTCCACCAAGAAAACAAAACAAAAGAAGTGCTCACGCGGGGGCCAGGCTGCTCGTTTCATGAACCCGACCCGACGCGCTGTCTCCCGCACCCAGAGGAAATGAACTGCCACTTGCTGTCAAGCACACCCCTCCCCGCGGACCGGTGAGAGAGGTCTTTGTGCGTGGTATTGTTTGCAAGCATACCCCACTCACCCTTCTTGTCAACTGGTTTGCTTCTGCAGCGCCTCTCAACCCACAGTGACCCGCAAACGTCTGGCTATCACGGGGAAGATGGTTGCGACCTTGGCTGCATTGCCTATTTTGTTCCGGCAAGCACAGGGATCCAAGTCGGCTATCTTCTTCAATGGCGCTGGCCGGCATCACCAGCATAAGCAGGAGCCCCGTAGACTCCACCGTGCGTTCCATGTGAGTGTGCATGATGAGCTAGACTCGGGTATGTTGAGGTGGGCACGGGGACTGAGTAGGCGCCCGAAGTTGGTACACTGTCATATGGATCCCATCTCCCAGAAGTTCCCGCGCCCGTCGCGCTGTGGTGATGGTGGCTGGGGCTGTGGGTTTGATGATGGCTAGACAAGCCATACGCCGGGGCACTGACGAGCCCCGCTCGGGTATCGTAGACGCCAGGTAGTGTTGAGATCCTCAGACCAGAGCTTGACTGCTGTGGACTATGCGTCTTCATTGGCGGCGATAAGGTCCTACTGCTTGGTGGAACGTATGTTGCTGTCGATGTGGACCAAGAGGAGCTGCCTGGCAGGGATCGGGGGCTGGGGAGTCCGTTGTCGATGTGCGTGGCCATGCTTACGTAGCCAGACGCCAAGCTGGGATCCGTGGCTGTGGTGGCAGAGATGGGAGTTGTTGATAGCCCCGAGTACGAGACAGCAGGAAGACTGACCGGGGTGAGGAGGTGCGAGACAGGCGCCGACTGCGGCGGGGGGATTGCTGGACTGCACGAGGTTCCCGTGGCGTCGAAGCTGTACTTGCTCACAATCTTCTTGAGTGCTGGCCCCAGTACCTTCCAGGGGAATACCTTGACGTCCTTCTCGATGTTCCTTGGCTTGGGGTTAGGGAAGCCCATGATGAGCTTGAAGAACTCCTCGCTTTCAGGCTTTCCCTTGCTAACTGTGATGGGCTTGAACCCCTCCAGATTGCGCCTGATGCGGTTCTTCTCCTCGACGCCAAACTTACCCATGGTGGCGAGGGGCTCGATAAGGCGTTCCAAAAGATAGATTGTGTCTACTGAGGTGACGTAACACTCTCCCCTTTCATTGGGACCTCGGGCCCAGTAGATGCAGCTGATGCAAATCGAGTTGCTCGGTCGCTCTGAAACCGACACAGGGCGGAAGTCAATGTGGAGGTTGGGTCCGTTGTGGCGCTTCGTAAACAGTACTATGCGGCGCTGGTTGGTCCATTCTTCACTGGTCCAACGGTCCGTCATCATCGAGTCCAGCGCTGCCGTGCCTCCCCTGATGTGTAGCTGCGCCTTCTGAACCCCCCACGATCCCGAGTAACCCATGCCCAACTGCTGAGCGCTTGCCGAGAGGTGGCTGGTGCGCACCAGGCCGCTTGACATGCGGGCGTGTTGTCCATGCTGCGATATCCGAGGGGATGCCGTCATCATCGCCGGCCTGGCCAGGGCGTTTGTTGTATCGCGGCCGTAGTCGTATCGCTCCGTGCCATCCTGGCTGCCGTAGGCGGGGGCCCAGGTGGACCCGGCGCTTTGGCGAAGGCTCGATGATGGCCGGTAGCTGTGGTCAAGGTAGGATGACCGTGTCCTGTAAGAGCTGAGCATGTCGTTGCCTCCCTGCTGGTTGTACCCGGCAGCAGCGGCGGCTAAGTCGTTCTGTAGATGTTGTACCTGAGATGGAACCGGTTGCGCCTCAGGCGCTGCGACGCCGGCAGCGGAGTATCCGAAAGTATTTGTAGTCGACTCGGAAACAAGAGCGTCATGCTGCAACTGTTGCTCATCGTGGGTCTGCTGCTGCTGTTGATGTTGGTCATGTTGGTTTTGCTCACTCGGGTTGGAAATGCCTGACGACCTGACGGTCAAGTGCGAGGCCTGCTGTTGCTGATTATGTTGTTGAATATGTTGGCCTTGGCTTGAAGGAGGTGGCGTGGCATTGCCTTGGGGATCCACGTGGGCTTGGCCTTCGCCCTTGAGAGTGGTGTCCTCGTGCCGCTGACCCAAGTCACCAGTCGACCCATGGCTCCCCGCTAGCTGCCCACTATGCCCATGCGACCCGCCCTCGAGGAGATATGTAAAGCTGCCTCCGCTCACCACGCGCGTCATGCTATCCGCGTTTGCATCGATAAAAATCGTCAAGGGCACGTCGCTAGGTGAATTGCATTGTGTAAGCAGGAATTGCGGCGCTACTGCCGAGATGGTAAAAACCCAGCCTCCGTTGTTTTCGACCTTTTTGCACACCTGAGCCGGACATCGCTGAGACCCAAATGAGACGCAAACATACGATGTGCTCGCTGTCAAATCCGTTGGGCTGGAAACACTCAATGTCACTCTTGTTCCGACTGGTCCACTGTCGGGATGTCGCGAAAGCACCGTAACATCTCCTGCAGCGCCGCTATCCGACGGAGAGCTGGGCCCATATGCTGCTGCGTGTGCGGCATTGTTTGAAGCAAATGCAATGTTGTTGATTTGCTGAGGTGTTGCATGGTCTGTCGGCTGGCTGGCAAACGACTGCGGCGAGAACTGAGAGTAAGGTGATTCTGCAAATGCTGGAGAGGAAGAAAATGGGGGAAAGTGTCAGCTTCATCACCAATCTGTAGGATGTAAAGTCCAACAGGTGATAGAAAATTCAAAGAAGGTAGATCTCCGTGAAATAAAATCAAAGATATATATCTTACCGTGCACTTGTGGTTGTTGGGACTTGTATGCAGACATGGAAACAGAGAGACCACCTCCGTTGGTCCTCGCCGCGGCCTCCTCCTCGTATGCTAGTGTCACTGTATCGGGAGACTGGAGCTCCTCATCCACAATGATGGGCCGTTGATTGTGGTATTGAGGCTGCAAATTTCTCAAAATCAGAGACGAGGTCACATCTTGATGTGCTTGGCTGGATTTTGAACATACCTCGAACAACTTGTAAGAGAGCTGTTCTAAACGTGTCGACGACATTGAGGCGGGTTTGAGGGTTTCTTAGGGGGAGAGGGGATGTGTCGTGGTCAAACGGACCACGGTGAAGACTGGGAGAATTCGCAGTCAAGATGAATGTTTCGGGAAGTGCTCGACACAAAAGGTGTGAGGAGGTTTCGGTGCGGGAAGGGGTGAACCGTCTGAGTTGATATGTCTTTTAATTGTACCAAGAGTGTCTGTTTGTTGCCATGTTAGCAACCAAGAAAGTCATCTGTGCTCCTTCAGAGGTACGATGCAAAGGGATCCCTGTCCTGGTGCGAGTTGGCTAGCGATTGGCTATCCGTCTGAGACCCGTCTTGAGAAGCGACAGAGTTTGCATATGCCGGCATCGCTTAGATACCAGCAAAAGAGCAGAAACAGGGGGAAATAGTTGAAGTGTGGAATTCTCAGGGAAAAAAAATCATACCTTGACATTCCTGGGCATCAAGCGCTGGAATAAAGTTGATTATGTGCTGTCAGAAACAGACAGTGCGAGTTAAAACAGAACGCTGCTGGTTGGACAGTTAATATTAACCGATATGGTTCCTGACCACAGGCGCCGTCCAAACCTGCATGCAGATACCCAGAGGAGTGCTGGTTCGTTTCTTTGCGTCAGTACAACTTTACTTTTGTTGAACATGAGAGATGAACGTTGCAAATGCAAAACAAGTGGAGCTGGTGGTGGAAGAACAAAGGAAGCAGAGAACGTTGTCATGGATCGAATGGATTGTGGCAGGAGGTAGAGGGCGAGACACTCGCTCGATGCAGCGACAGACGCACTTTGAAAATTCAAATAGCAGCAGTCAGGGCCATGGGCGACTAAGGTGGCAACTTGATGTGCGTGTTGCGTGCCCTCACAAAACCGGTGATGGAGAGTTGATGGACAAGAGATTGATGAAGTACAGGACACCAGCGGCACTGCCTTTGAGATGTAGGTTGATGTTCAGTCCGGTCAGCTCTGGCCAAGGCTAGAAAGAGGGATTTGGAAGGGATGAAGTCGAGCGAAGGAGGCGTTGATAGAGGTCAAAGTGGTAGAAAAAACGCGTTCGCGTTCCTCCACCGTCGCCTCCCTGTGTCTTGCTTTCCCGAATCCCTTCGCTATGAGAAATGCGCCCCCCGCCCATGAGTGTGGAGTATAGTAGAGGAGCGGAATGCACGCGTGCCTTGCCGCCTCCGTTTGACCATAGTTGCCAGGAGAAACTGAGAGACAGTACCTATCTTTTTCACCAGGTGACGCTGAACTAACGGTTGGCAGCGCTGGCAATGGACGGGCGAGAAGGTATACGGGCACGGCCCATGGGATGTAGCATGGCCAAGCACAGAGCAACCTTTCCGCTGCAAGGGTGTACTCGCAAAGGCGGATGCGGGCATGCAAGGATGGAGGTGTGGGGATGGCCGATCACCGTCATGGGGACATAGATAACCACTAGGCTAGGCTCGACGGTGAGTGAGGGTGAGGGGAGGGGGGTTGGGCGAAAGAGTGCGACAAGAAAGAGACGGAGATGGCAACCAGAGGCAAAGGTAGAGAGAGTCAGTATTGGTGCATCAATAGAAACATTTGCCCAACAAATTTCCTAGGGTATGTACTGTAGCCAGAGAGAAAGCCGCCCGTAACTTGGAAGCTAAGGCACGGCAAACGGGAGGGAGGAAGTGAATCGGGCAAAAGAAAGGGCAAAAATTACAAAGAGAAGTGGGAGGCGCGCCGCCCGCCCGAAAAGAAGCAATACTTTCATGTCATTGATTGGTAGGCCGGTTGACCCCGGCACGAGGATAAGGACAGGGGGGAGAGAGCAAAAAAGTTCATAGGGAACGCAGGTCCGGCCCTAGAGGACGCGAAAAAATAAGAGAAAAAAAGAATAAAAAAGTAGCAGAATATGTAAAAACCACAAAGAATGAAACCCACCAGTTGCGTCGCTGTTTAGAGGCACTCCGAAGGAGGAGGAGTGTGTGGTCAAATCCTTGGCAATGACGGTGTGCTTCTAGTGACTAGAAAGTTGGGTGAGTGGAGGGGGGGTGTCAGCATCCAAGAGAGAGAGAGAGCAAGGGTTGGATCGGGAGTGCTTGGTTGGCTAGGTAAAAGGCCACCTGCGGGATGTACAAGGTCATACCTGGTCTCGTGGATCCAGCTCCCACGCTACTACCGTGTTTGCTCTCTTACTTCCAATAACCAAAGCCGTGAAAAGGAAAAAAAGAAAATTAAGTAGTCGCAAGATCTTTTGTGGTTTTTCTGACCGTTAGTTGAAATTTTGGTGGGATTTTCCTTCTTCGCAACGGGCAGAGCTTTTCTTTTCCCTCATACCTTATTTCCTTTTTGTCCGTCTTTACTCCGACTGGCTGATGTGGACTTGTTGCTGCGTATAGGACCGCAAGGTGGAGTTGACAGATCCGGGACGGACCCCTTGCTAGCTGCCGAACGCAGATCGCCCGGCAGAAGATGGCCGATGGTACGGTATGGTAAGGTAATGTACTTATGTATGGTGTGCACGATCAGCCCTAGGATTGGTGAAGGCCTTGTTCTGCGCGTCGCTCGATCGCAACGAGATCGCGCGAATGACAAGTCCTGTAATGTGATAATGCAAGCTTGTCAGCCAGGACTTCAATTGCAACAACAATTTGCTCAAAGACCTCGTGTCTTTTTTTTTCTCTTCCCTGTCGCTCAGGCCATCCATCTATCTATCCACTCGCATCTCTTCTCCCTGGGCCAATCTGGCTTGTTGACAGACAATCAACGAACCGATTCAATCGATGGAATTATCGATCAAACGCCATCTTCGTTTCGCGTCGCTCAGCCTCGAGGGTCTCCCTGTGTTTGCTCCCTTGAGGCGCTTAAACATGCTTAAACGCCACCTTGGCAGACGGCACGGAAGGGCATCCATCTAGTGGGCTGTGGTGCGGTGCCAAATTTCCCAAGCCGAAAGCTGCCGCTCAAGGATATTCTTTCTTCTTCCCTCGTTTTCCGACGCCTCAAAACGACATATTTCCAGGAAAGGGATGACTAGACGCGGGATGAAACTGACCGAGAAATGAGCTATTGGATTTCTCACAGCCAAGGCCCGAGGCTGTTCAAGACTCCGAGGTGTTGCTATTGACACGAGTGAGACTGGACAAGATGGTATTTGAAGGGCTATCTGCGCTAGCAGTTTCGTGAAGCGGGCAAAGCAGGTCTGACGGATGGTCGTCGAGGTGATGGGATTGTCTCGTCAAGAAAAGACAATCAAGAAAACTATATGGTCTATTGAAGCAAGAGAACGCCGAACGAGGTGAGCAAGGACTGATGGGCGCTCGAGGCGAGGGCAGAAGTGGTCAACCATATACTTGATGGAGATGTCCACACCCCTGTCCAAGCCACCATCTACAGGTCTGTACTCTCACAGATGCAAAAAAAAAGACATCGTTTCGAAAGGATAGGCTTGGGGCAACTCGGGGAGTACTCGACACGTACAAGAATCTTGTACCCTTGCTCAGAGCCTACAAAGGTGTGTGTCACGTGGATTCGCAGCGAGATTGGAAGGTAGACATTGGGTATCCTGCAAGTATCTATCCAGACTTTGCTTGTGCCACAGCCAGGCTTCTAGGCCGGATCGTTCCAAGGGGGCAGTGGCGATAAACAGAGGTAAATCTTTTGGTTGCATCCGGGAGACACTGCGCTTGCAATCAGGGTCGGAAGCATGGGTGACCCCGGTGAGGAGCCCGATCGACTGTGATGAGCTTGAGGTGTGGTTTGACAAGGAGTAACTCAGTTAGTCCCCCAATCTACCTTTAGAGTGAGGTAGGTAGGGGACTATTTTGAACTGAGGGGGAAAAAAAGGTGCTCGAAGGCAGCTGGGTGCGGTAGGGCGTTTGCGTTGCAGATACGGAAGGACGAGTGGATACGCCCGTACTTAGGCTCACAGGACGGTGAATTTCTGGCTCGCTGGCTATCCAGGGTACCTACCTACCTAGGTAAGTAGGCAAGATAGATGGCCCGTCCATATGTTGCAGCGAGGTGTAGTGCAGCCAGGGCTCCGACCTTGGCACGATTGGCTTTGGGATGTCACACGCACACGGAAGAACTAAACTTGCAACGGAAGCTCAGAAAACGCGCCGGCGCAGCAGACAGCCGCATAGCGACGGGATCTCAAAGGTTTGATCTAACGGCCCATCGTTCAGTCGAGTGAATTGTGGGACATGATAAAAGGGCTTGAAGGTAAACTCAAAATAGAATGTTGAGCCATGTCTAAGTGGCTAAGGTACCTAGGTAAGTGGATGGAAGATTCCGCCATGCATTCCATGGTGTGTCTGTGAATTCTGCTGGACTGGACAGAATTAATTTTCGTTCATGGGAGTCTGGTGAATTGTCGCCGGGTCTCGTGGGGCAGAATCAATCCGGCGGGAAGATCTCACACTCGGGCAAGATGACACGCACCTGCCTTACATCGCTGGGTGCCTGGAAACTAGGGTCTTGATACAGGGCGGGGAATGAATCCGCGCCTTCCGCCCGACTCAAACTTGGCCTGCAATTGACCGCGTCAGAGATGACCTCAATTGACCTGGGCCCTAGCACGGAAGGAACGAATAACGTCAATACCCCAAAAAGGTATTAATCTATGTGCCCAATGTAGGTACAAGCACTATGGCAGGTTTGCTTTTTGCTTGCTTTTGTTATTACTGCGAGTGCACTTGTCTGGTACTAGACAGGCAACGTGCAGTCAAATCGTCTCAAATTCATTCGATTTGAACAGCCAAAGTTCCCCGCGCTAACTGACCCACCCAAGCAATGTACACATTAGGTATCGAACGTTCAATTTTGCTCGTCCGGCGACACTCAATTCTTGCACCCCGCCAACTTTTTTTCTCTACCTTGCATTATCTGAAATATATTAATTGTCGCGCCGCTCCTGTCATCGATTTCAACCTCGCCGTTGCGCTCAAGTGTGAGTTTTCTGCATCGCAGGCGAACTTCTCCAGGTGCAGATACATGGTCGGGTTTGGAGGTAGGGTCGCACAGTGTTTCCGTTCCTGCTGTGGCCAAGCTACTGGATGTATTGGGCTTCCGCTCAATTCAACCCTTGGGCTCCCTCCCCGTCGATTGATTGACCTCTCCTGAAGAGCCGGCAGACGTCTCACAATCCCGCGCGTGCGACCGTAACCATCATCTTGTACTTGTGTTCGATTCCGACTAGATGGATCTTGAAAGCATGCGGTGAGCAATTTCAATGGATTTGAACCAAACTTTTCTCACGGTATAGGTCTAGACCGGTATCAAGCTTTGTTTGAACAGGGTCGTCTTTTCGGTCGCTCAGTTCACGCGCGCAAACGCACACACACACAGAGAGAGGGAGAGAGACGGACAGGCAGACACCCCGCGCTTCCTTGCATTGGATGGCACATTGTCCGCACAGACGGTAAATTTTTCTTGCTCTGCATGTTACCGTCCACAACGAACAGGTCTAGCCACCTCGTTCGTCCAGTTCATACGAGAGGGACGATCCGTCTGAATACTGAGGGATTATTTTGACGTCGTGTCGTCTGAGAATTGATTCCATTCCATTATTTTTCCCATTCGTATTATTTTTCTCCCTCTTGGCGCCATCGCTACCGATTCACGCCACACCATGTCTTCGTCTCGTCATTTTTGCCGCCTCCATTTCCCTTCAGACGCACTAGGTCTAGCCTTTGGTCAACTCAAAAGCCAAAACCCGGCGGATGAAACGGCCGTAGAACAATTAAACTATTGGAAGATATCAATTTGATAACTGCTGACCAACCCAAGGCGCCCAGGCAGGCACCTGCACATTGTTACTAAATTTGTTGGCACGATAACCGGAAACATTCAGGGTTGCAATCCGCCGTTGATGATGACATTGAAGCAGCGTGGTTAATATCAGTTCTGGGTCGGTCAGGAATAGCCAAGATCACCTCAGCCTGCCGACTTGCATTCCATCTTGTTGTACAGACTTGTGCCCGGCACTCACCCCACAATATCTCACTTTCTCTTCCCTCTTGTTCGTGTGTCTGGCTTTCTCCTTGCTCTCGGCCTGAGCCGAAGTTGGCGCCTCGCCTGGCATGTTTGACAAGCGTCAGACCCGACGTCAACCAAGACCAGAAGTTGACACTTCCCACTGGTCTAGGTCTAGTTCAAGGCAGGCTTGGCCTAATTCAACGTCGTTGCAGCATCAGTTCCGAACATTTGAGGCGCATCGGGGGGCTCATGCAGCATAGATAAAACCGGGACAATCAATAAATGGACACTCCTACCCAGATTTCAAGATTGGCCAATCCTATCTAGCCACCTATTCGTGCCTTTCAGCGTAGCTTTTCCGAGATTTGCGCCATTGGGCAAGTCTTTGATCATCAGTCTTTCCACTTTTCCCCTTCTTCTTGGTTCAATCAATCGGGTATGCCCCATTGTCCAATGTAACGGCGGCCAAGATTTACTTTAGGGCAAGACCAATGCCCTTTTTCTCAGCAGAAAATCCCCGGTAATGAAGCTCTTGGTATATTGTAACAAGCACAAGCGATACGGAACAGGTCCAGAAATTGTGCGCCGCTCGTACGGGCTGTGCGGAGCACGATCATGCATGTCGATAGTAGGGCCAGGTTTTGGTTCCAGATCTGGCGGTCTTCTCAGACAAGACAGACACCCCAATACACAGACAAGACATGCTTTCCCCTCGCTACTGCAAACCACAGGCAACACGGTTTCTCGGCCGCCCAGGCCCTTGTCTGTCCTTTGCGCGTTCCGAGTCACCTGTCTAGTCCGACAGGTTGGTTAATGGACAGGAAACGCCAGGGACCTGTTTCTGTTTCTCGCTGCTGTCGAACTAAGGGAAGAGAACAAGGAAAAACACCCTGTCCATTTTTGGTCCATAACAAAGTAGCTGTTGTCTGATTTACCTAACCGTTAGCTTCATCCTTGCATGATATCTTCAATCGCATTCTGTACTGCGCACATTATCTATTTGCATGCACCATCAAGAATCGTCATGATAGCCTCAGTGTCCCTGACCGGCCAACGGGTCCCAGAAATTTGGACGAATCGTAATGCGCCGGCCATGAAATACATGGTACGCGGTGTTGTACCGCATGTTTTCCAGGCCTCCTTCACCATTTTTTTCGACAATCTGGTTGTGCAACATTATCCGACAAGAACCGCGAAAGAGAGCTTGGATGGTAGATGTTTTTGTTTGTCGCACAACTACGCCATACGCTAACAGAACCGCCATCTAATCGTGGATGGATCTTAACTTGCAATATCTTCTCCGCCGATGAACAAGACCATTTCTACTGTGATGCCGACGTACCGGCATGGTTCTCAATAGTTATGAGCTCATTCGTCCTTGTTGCTGACGTCCTGGGAGTCATCTAACTAGACCCTGTGAACGTTGCAAATCTTTACATTCAGTTAAGAAGCTGATAGCATCCCTCGGAGCTGAAGAAAGCCGAGGCTTGAAGTAAATCCATCAACGGCCGTACGTACACCGTATGGCTATTTACTGGCCTGACCGCTTGGCCGATGTCCGGATTTCTCCATACCCGACGCCCCTGACCGAAGAGAAGCCGATTGGGCCAGGTGGCGGCCGGCGTGGGTGAACAGAGGTAGCTGGGCGGAAATAGTGGCAGGATTTATGACCAGGGTGCCAGATCTAACACAAGGCAGGAGGGTGAGACGTTCTTCTCACCCTTATCGCGCGAGTGTTCTTTTTCTTTCTCATCTCTAGTAGGTGCTATAAATGTTGACAGTAGTGCAACCCCACGAGCGCAGATGGTTGGACCGGGGAACGTCCGGTTTTCGCCAGGACCCTTGTCACTTGATATGCACCGGAAAAGGTTTTCTTGATTACATGGTCGGCATCCCTGAGAAAATAAAGCGAAGAACAAAGAAGAGGCGCCAAAATGCAACACAACACCAGCATATATTCAAATCGATATAGCGCAGTTCTCTCCTCAGAAGCATCGCACCACTACCAGGTAGTCGGTTGCGGTGTACGAGGGTCCCATGCGGCTACCCGTCTATCTGCGCCGCCAACATTCTTATCCCCTCCTAATTTTTGCTACCCCTCTCTACCTACCTCGTCTCCCAGTTCCTCGGGTGGGTTTCCTCAAGATCCTGCAAGCATGCGTCTTTTGCATCTTTTTCTTGACCGGATTCTTGTACTCCCTCCTTGTTATTTTGTTTTTCTCTTCCCACTATTTGCACGACCTCATGCCCTCTATGGGTGGCGGCAGTGGGAAAGGCTTAGTGGGCAGTCATCATGGTGCTCCCTCGGACTTAAAGAGGGCGCTTGTTACGACCGTAGTATCGAGGACAAGCAAGCGAGGTTACACATGAGAAGAATGGAAAACGCACTCCTCGTTTGCGAAGTATTATAGATTTCTTGAGGCATAACATCAGTCTTAGCCATATCCAAAACCATCCATCGGCATCTGGTCTACTTCCGCATGAAGATCTACGTGCCGGATATTTGGTGTCGTTATGTGTATTAATAGAAGACCTTAGGTATGTGCCGTTGGCTGAGTCTCCGAATGATCCGAAAGTATCCATCATCACCTCGAGTCCTGGAGATTCTGTATCACGCTGCTCTTTGGTGTTACCATCTTAGCCGCGTTTCGTGGCACCTCCGGGTTCCCTTTTGAACATCGGGTAGGATGTGTGAATATGCAAGCATACATAAACGGTAAGAATCAATCGGTCGACTGGAGGTTTTCTTTTCTTCTCCCTAGGCGGTCTGCAATCCTTTCGCTGCAACACTGCTTCTTTGAAGCCGGTTGCACCATAGCACATGTCGATATTTTTCAGGACTTATCGGAGCTTACACAAATGTTTTGTGTAGATTGACAATGCCAGGGTGCAGAGGTCCATGACGACTGTCGTTTTGCATGCTGGATTACTTCGGCCGGCCTTGACGGTCCTTCAATAGAACTCGGTGAACCTCGGGTATTTTGATTTCGACCTAATATTTTCAAAGATCTTAGTGTCTCTCATCTGCTTGAATACAATTCTGTACTGGAACTGTTACTCATCCCCTTTTCAATCATTCGTCTCAAGATCTGTTGAGAGTGTCTGTTGGTAAACAAGAAGCCGGCGCCCAACGGTCAGGTGGTGACTGTCATTCCGCAGCGCGCAGCTTTAACGGGCATGACTTGACTGACGTATATCCATCGTCAGTAGTAATGGCAAGGCGTACGCCCTTGTGACCCCATGGTCGATACCAAAGGGGTGATTTTCTCCTCAACGTCCTGCTTTTGCTCTCAGTTAACCCCGTCACAGGTGTGTTCTTCCCTCGTCTCCTTGTTTTTTTTTTTTTTTTTGGCCCTCCCTCCTCCCCACTTGCATAAGAGAATTGCTGTAGTTCCGTCATGCTGGCACTTGCTGTGCTGTTTTTCTTCTTCATTTGCTCGGTCTGGCAACGCTTTCTTTTGTCTCTGTTCCCCCATTCGGCTTGTATTACTTCAAAGTACACTTTTTCTTCTCGCGCGAAATCAAAGTGACACAACGGAGGTAACTTGGCAATGAACGGGGACAGGATACTTCTTTTGGCCTTTTATTATTATGATTATTTTATGCTCCGGATCTGGGCCCCGTCTCGCACCCTCATCGGCAAGCCACATCATCTAGTCCGGATGAACGACCATAAGGTTCTTGACCTGAAGTCTTAAGTGTACGCCCACCAAAAAAGAGGGAGTTTCTTGGTGATCGATTGGCTGCTCCGCTCTGGCGGAATTTTGTCGCACGGTCTTTGTATGGACATGTTGTTTAATATACGGCGATTGTGGAACGTGGTTCTTCCTAAGTCCACAAGTTTCTCGCTAGTACGCTTTGGGGCTTATCGTTTACGCCGTGGTTTCTTTAGGGGTGGTGACTTTTGAATATCTGAATACTCATTCGTCCACCTCATGTCCTTGAGGAAGACTGGTGGCATAGAGCATAAAAAAGCTATGATTCTCAATCACCACTGCAACTGATTATTTTACCTTACTCGCAAGAGAAAGAACGGACATGCCTGCCTCTCTACTCCCACACGGGGGTCGGGTACCAAGGGTTTGATGTACCGCCGGACTCCAGCCGCATGCAAACGCCCAAGGTGTAGAGCTGGAAGTATGCAGGCCACCAATTAATGACGTTCTATGCCGCAAAGCTTTCGTTGTCCGTTTTCTCTTGCAGGCCTCTTACCGTTTTCCGTTCCGTGTTTTCTTTTACCCAGCGCACAAGTGGTACATGGTATATACACACAATATATCCAGTTAGATGCTCAAAGGGGCCCCCATCGGCCAAAGGCAATCGATTTAATTTGCCCCAAATGCTTACAAGGCAAAAGTAATGATCTGCAAAAAGAAAGGGGGGGTTCAGGGATGAACAACTGCCAACCATGTCTCAGAACCTCTGTCTTGTCATCTACTAGCTTTGCAGAGGGGGGTTCTACCATCCCTCGGCGGCATGGCCTTCCCGAGAACCTGGAAATAGTTAGTCAAGAAAAAAGCCAAATCGACAAGTCTTGGGTGGGGTGACAAGAATACCAGACGAGCAGCAGCACGTGGAATCTCAAGTGAGGGTTCTCGACCAGACAGCGACCTTGCGCAGGTCCGCCTGTCCGCCTGACGAGGTACCACGGGGAGGAACCACACACATGTCCAACAGCAAGAGACTCTGGTAGAAAGAGTCTAGAGAAGGTGCTCGCATAATTTCCCATGTAAGATACCTGCAAGCCATCCGTGTCATTGTTTGTGGGCAACCCGAAAGGAAGCATTAAAAACTTGAAAATACCCTTGTTCTTCCTTCTGCAGCTCACCGTTCAGATTAACACGATTGAGATGTCCCTAGTCCGGAACCAGCGGCGTAAATGAGCTTGAGTAACCTCAAATATCAAGACTCAATATCCCGAGGGGTAGCTCGCGGCCGGAACTGCCGAGGAATCCCGGCATCACCGCTGGAGCTCTACCCCGGGGCTGTAAGCAACCATAAGATAGGTTCAGATTAGCAGGAGACATTTCGGACTGGCCATTGAGGCAGGACAGGTTCATCAGACACGAGCGACAAAATTGCCCGACAAAACTTGCCACTGGAGGGCCCCTCCCTCCTCCCTCCCAAAAAGTAGCGAATGCGAATGACCAAAGCCAGGGTGGTAGTCGTGATGGTGGTGGCGTGCGGTGCGGCCGCATGGCAGACCTCTCGTGCGAACTTCTGAAACTTGATGACCACCAGCCCCCCCTTGCCGTCATCTGCATGTTGGTGTCGACAATCTAGGCTTGGTTCCTTTCTCGTACGCCTATGTAGTTTTCTGTATGAACTGAAAGATGGGGATGCTTCTGTTATGCGTTCTAGCACACTTGGGGCTACCTAGCCACGCACCAGACGCTTCACGCATGCGAGATATTGCTGATCAGTTGAACCGTGTTTAGCGGTGGCATGGTTTTTAGCTGACGCCAGGTCAACCGACATGACTAGAAACAACATGGGCCATGTCACAATCGATTGGAAATACACAAGCAACAGGGAAAGCATCATATTGCAAACAGAATAACCGAAAGATCTAGGACTGTAACCCCTCCAGTAGCCCTTCGAGCGTCCTCCACCCTTCACTACCCTCCCAGTTCTCCTTGGCCTTGCCGAGCACACTTCGGATCACAGTCTTTGCCTTGCCCTTCCACCGCGTGCCGATGGCCTCCACGTCCGGTCCGTAGTTCTCCAGCAGCCCGACCAGCTCGTCCGTCCGCGCCACGACCTCTTCCCAGGCTTCCTGGTCCAGTCTCCAGTCCGCCTTCTCTTTCTTACTCTCGCCACCCCCGGCGCCAGGGGCGAGGAGGGAAGCGCCGCCGCCACCGGCCACGCCCACTCCGCTCCCGCCCACCGCCGCCCGCCATCCCTTCTCGGCCGCGTCAATGGCGGCCCCGTAGTCGCCGCGCCACGCACGCTCTCGTCCGATCAGCCCCCACAGCTCGGACCGAGATGTTACCATCGGCGCGACCTGCTCCTCGAAAAGGTCGACTATATTCTTCTGGACCGAACCGCGCGTGATCTGCGGCTTGTTGGGGAGCAGGGCGGTGTCGAGAAGAAGCCTCAGCACGTCGGCGTCAACGGCATCCTCGGTCGCGCGGACGCGCAGGATGTGGCGCATGGCCGCGATTATTTCCGCAATGGCGGGAGGGCGGGTACGGGCTGCAAGGGTCAGGACATTGTCCCAGATGCGCCAGTTGTCATGAGCCATAGAGGCGCCTCGCTTGTAGGCCGACAGGGCTTGGGCAAGGAGAGTGACGGCATCATCTTGACCCGTAGTTGTGTGCAGTGCGATATCTTCCTCCTCATCGGGGGCGGGTACGGCAGCCTTGGCTATGCTTGCTTTGGCATCATCGTTTCCAGATTGTTTCGCCTTCTTGGCCGCGTCGACAGCTTCGCAATGTAGACTGTAGAGTGCACTGCCGAGGTTGCTCCATGTCCTTGCATCCTCGCCTCCTTCTGTGCCCGATGCTGAAGCAATGGCTCGCCTGAAAGCCTCGGCGGCATCGGCGAATCGCCCCAACCTCAGGTTGATGTCTCCAAGTCTGCTCCACATTTCCGCACTCAAGCGGTTTGCTGATGTTGCCTTGATGTATGCTTCTCTGGCCTTTTCCCAGTCTTTGTGCTGGAGATGGAATTCTCCCAAGCTACGTTGTGCTCGAGCATACCTCCGACCTGAAATCTCCCAGGCCCTATCATAATGCTCCGAATTTTGCTCTAGGTCACCAAGGATGCAGTAAAGACGTGGCGCATTTGGCGGTGGTGGATCACGCTCTGGTCCGGTGAAGTGAGCGGCTCGTAGGACAGATACATCCACATCAAGATCCTCTGGTCCGGGAGCGCTATCTGCAGTCTCGGGCGTCGGCTGGAACAACCGCCATCGCACCACAGCTCGTCCCTTCTCTTCGCTTCCCAGGCCACGACCTCCCTCATCATCCTCTCCGTGCGCACCAGCGGTAGCTAGACAAAGTGCAACCTCGGCCCAGAGGCGTAAGCGCTTAAAGATGTCGAGGGCAGCGACGATGGAACCGACAGAGGTCCAGGAGAATGCAAGTTCAGATTCGAGGTGCCATCTTGGCGGTGATGAGAGGGCGTGGACGTAGTGGAGGCGGACATTGGCGGGAGCAGAATCCGCGGGGTCTGCTTTGGGGAAGAAAGAGGTAGGTTGGTTAATTGATACTGGCTTGGCCTCCCTTGGCGTACTAATCTCGATGCTGGGAACGTCGTTCGTAGAGCCACTAGAGTCGCCTTCCTGATTGCTTTCAGGGGCCGGTGCAGACGTGTCGACGAGTACCTGATCCACCACAGCCTGCATCTGGAGGATACCCCTCTCAACTGTCCTACTCCGATGAACCTCAATCCTTGATCGTACCAAGAGGGCTTGGGTATAAATCTGCCAGTTGTTCGATTTGTCCGACACGACCCTCTCGGCAAAGGGCAGAATTTCCTCTGATGTGAGACTATCGGCAGGCGAGAAGGCGTCCTTGAGAGTGGCCTCGGCCAAAAGGATGATCTGGTCAAGAGGAGCCAGCTGCGGCTGGTTGTCTGGTGCTATGCCGCGAAGTGGCTCGGGTACGCCCACTTGATCTGTGGGCTTTGCATTAGCGTCGGTGAAGTCAAGCTTCTCGAGAAGAGTGTCATCGTTCAGCGGCAGTGCCTCGGGAGCCGCTGATAACTTGGCGCTTGTATCTGTCTCGGCCTGCGAGCCCTCAACTGCTGCCGCGCTCTTGGCCAGGACGACAAGCTGACTTGTGCTGTTCTCCTGAAACTTGGTCCGCTTTCCCAGTGCACCAGAAAGAGAGTAGATGAACCTAGTCAACCGCGATGCCTCAGCCAAAGCCTCCTTGGCCTTGGCGTCCAGACCCAGCGTTATGTAGACGTTGACCTTTTCCAGGAGAAACTGAACTTTTTGCTCAGTGGTAAAGACAATTGATGACGGCGATGACAGAACATTCTCGTCGGCCTCGGCCAGAGCTTCCCTGATCTGCTGCTCTAGAGTCGGCAAATCGGTCCACTGAGAACCCTTGTTGAAGCTGGATCCCGCACCGACAGAGGGATGTATAAACAGCTTGTGGTGCCATACCAGCAAGCGCAACCTCAACCACGATGAACTGCGCAACGCCGGGTCGGCCAGTCCTTTTATCTCGGCATCCAGCTGGCAGGAATGGGTAATGAGAGCATGTCTTGCTAGAGAAAAGAATTCTATGCTCGGTATGTAGGGATAGACTGCCACACCGTCGACATCGAGCGACTTGAGGCACAAGTCGCGAATGTTCCTTTTGCTGCCGCCGTTCCCAGGCTCAGACTCGTCGGCGCTGAACTCCTTTTGGGAAATAGACTCGACAGCATGAGCCTTCTCCAGCACAGGTCCGGTAACGTTCAGCTGCAAGAAGGCGTTCAAGGCAGCCAGACCGACAGCAGCAGTCTGTGCCGGCGTCAAGACGCTAGAAGGTGGTGACACATTATTGTCGCTAACCCCTGAAGCTTTTAGGCTGCGAACGAGGTCCCGAATGAGAATGCGCGCCGGCTCAGAAGTGAGCACGGCAACGTATTCGCCAGCAGCAATGTGGGCGAAAAGCTCTTCAGCCATCTGTATATTGGTTATTTTATTGTCTTGCTGGCCAGTATTTGTTCGGCAGGATATTTCTGCGCATGCGTGTTTGTTTCGCTTCTCACCAAAGATAACCAAGTTGACTCTGCATGTGCTTGCCCCTCATTCAGCTGTGAATTTTTATTTTTTTTCGGGGCCAACCGGTGACGTCGCATCTCAATTTCAGGGTGCCTTGGTGGGGGTGGAGCTTGAGGTGGAGAACCCTTTACTTTTTTAATCCCTTCCATTTCTTCTCAAGAACCAGAGCCATTTTTCACGTGATCTCAGCTCAGAGTTTGTGGTACGAAGTAGGTTTTATTCAGGCGCGAAAATTCACCTCAATAACGGGAGCCCACTCGAATCCTGCATGTCTGGTCAAGGCAGATAAGGTCGTTGATGTGAGAGGCAAACCAGATAGAGCGGGCTCGCTTCCTTTGCTTCAAAACCCATCAAACAATATTGAAAAAGACTCATTTGGTAGTGCTTTAGTTCAGCTTTACGCGTCTGAATAAACGCTTTGCCGACTGATTAAAGACGCGTTGCCCCCGCATCCCCATCGACTTTGTCTCCCACACCAAACTTTCTATAGCCTTCTATCCCACTCTCACTTCCTCTCCCACAGCTGCCTCATTGTATCCAAACTACCTCATCGCGAACCACAACCACACAAGACACTTCACATCACACCCTACAAATTCCGCTCCACCAGCTCGCCAAAGTTTGCATTCTGCGCGCTGCCAAAGTCGGCGCTCCAGTACTGGTGGACCTCATGGTACGGTATGGCGCTCGTGTTCGACCCCGGCTGACTCGGGGCGGTCCTGGCCATGGCAAACGCCAACCTGTTGGAACCGGTCGGCCGGAGCCAAGTGGGCGTCGCCCCGGCGCGGCCCTGAAACGACGTGCAACCGCTGCACTTGGCCGTGATCTGCCAGTGCGTGCTGTTGACGCGCGTCCCGGTCTGGAGCACCTGGTACGTCGGGACGGTGTACGGTGCTGGTGCCGCGTGCGCACTTTTTTTTGTGGTATCGCCCTCCCAGAACCCAGTGTCAGTGAGATGAACATGATGATGTACAAGAGCTATTGCCAGAACACGAAGAATGGAAGAAGAACACGGGCAACGCACGTAGCCCATCGCGAGCTCAACGTCACCGTCTGTCCGCTCGGCCACACCACCGTCAGCGGGTTGTAGGTCATGCTTCCTCCCCAGGCCACGCCCGCCCAGCCGACGGCTCTTGGCGCCACGACCTGTATCACGGCGTCGTAGGGCTCGTTTGTGGCAACTCCGCTCGGCACGGCCACTCGGAACTGGATCGCGCCGTTTGACGTGTCGTATCGGCCCGAGTATGCCGCAAAGACGAAGCCCGTGTCGACGTCCGTCACCGGACTGCTGCTACCTTGGGCTGCCGTCTGGTCTGCTTGGCCCAGTCAGATTGCGGTTAGCAAACCCTAGTCCTCTTGAGTCAGGCCAAGGTACCTAGGCTCAAAGAAGCTGCATGATCACTCACCGATGCCCATCATTGCCGCCGCTACCACCCATACTGTCCACGAAAGCCAATACATTTTGTCGTGTGTGATCAATGGTGATGATGTCTTGTCGTCTTGCTGGTGACCCGTATTGTTCTTGCTTTTTTTGCGATTGAACAAAGTCGTAATTTACCTGAAGCAGTAGTACAAAAGCTTGCGGTGCAGGTCAATTATCTCGACACCACGTTGACAAAGCCGGTTCTATATGTCCGACTTGGACCTATCCATGAGATAAATTTAGAACCGTGTGTATCGGCGCCATGTGCATCTATCTGCATATATTGCCGTGTCACCATCCGACCTGTTCCGTTTCTTGGAGAGCGTTGGTTCCAAATGCCCAGAACGGCAGTGGCGAGAGAACTCGCTCAGCAAGCAAGATAGGGGGGAAAGGGTTTCGCCTTGGATTCGGATCAACCATTCGGGTCAATCCAAATTATCAGCGTCCCATTTACAAACCCTTTGTTGAGCCATGCCCAGCCCGGCATATTCACTTACACTTTACAAAGCAGGTGGGCGATTGTGGTTCTGGGCAATTACCCTTGCATCCGGTGCGATCGGCCAATTTGCGGGTAAATAGGCTTTTCCCGCACCTGTCACCAAAAACTTATCCCGTAACCCGCCAAAACCTTGGTGTTTGTTCCCCCCTTCGTAGGTTTTGCTCCGAATTCCCCGAGGCAAATAACCAGGATCACGACATCCAGAAGATCGCATGGAGATCAGGGCTCAGCATCTGCACCATGGTGCATCGGTGCGCCACGTGCTTCTTTGATGAGTGCAAATATCCAACAGAAATTCTGATGTGCGGCTCTAGTACGCAAGATGGTGAATCTTGTTGAAGTTGATACGAACAAATGTGCGTGTACTTTGTGCAAAGTTGGCAGACTGGAGTAAAATCCAGGCGACCTGCAGAATTGAAGCGATTACTGTATAGAATTGACCCTTGCCCATCTATCCATGTTCCTTTATGAAACCATGGTCACTTCTCCGTCAGTCTTGGCTACGACAGGTCTGGCGAGGCAAATTGCGGGTCTTGACTTTTTGCAGGTGATGCCAGTGGTTGGGCACGGGGCCGGCGATTCCGGTTCCGGATTGGGGATGATCAAGATCGCCGTCGTGCTCCGGTACCAGGGGCTGCTGCGGCCATAAGGTCTAGTTCTAGTTCGAGTTCTAGAACTATCAGTATGATCCGGAAGGCCCAAAAATGTCACATCTAAATAAACTATTTAATGCTGCTGTACACCGCCAGCAAATACATACGACCATACCCACTGGAATATACGGGATCCCGTCCGCTCTCCCCTAGTCAAACCAGTGAGGGCCGAACTAGTACTCAGGTGGGTGACCACTGGGGAATCCTCGGTGTTGTATGTTTTTTTTTTCTGTTTGTTTTTTGACCCTTCCTGAACCATCATCCAACAGACAATTTAACAAATACTTGATGCAACATGGTCAATTTCAACACTGCTGGCATTTCGTTGGTATCAGAAACAGCGCTTTTGCAGTTCGAGTTCACAAGTTTATTTCGGTGTTAAAAAAGGTCTCTTTTAAGTGACACATAGCTAGGTAGGTATGAGGAAGTGCAATACATATGCATATGTGCCAGTGTGTCACCCCATATTAACGTGGTTATTGTTTGTGGCCAATCGCAAATCTTTGGTTCCGACTCGGTTGATTGTGCAGTACAACATTTCAAATAAAAAGCCTCGCCATAAGCCACTCCTCCATGAATACAAGTATCAACTCGTTCACTCTACTTTATACTCTTTTTTTCTGTTTTTCTATCTGCTCTGGAATGACCCTAGCTGCTTTCCAACAAAAACAGTTGACAGTATCTTTTCTAAACCAAGGTATAAGTGTGTACCGTATGAGTTATTTTGCCACCTAGGTAAGGTACTCGACTAACCAATTCTGGTTTTGTGAAATGCTGACCTTATTGTTTTAGAAATCAAAATTTACATGAGAGCCCGGAACAACCGGGCGCTGCTACCCTAACAAAGCATCCAGTGACGTCTGCAAAGACTTGGATATGCTTGGGGTTTGCCAGCACAAGAGGTTGCTGCCTTTAGACTGAGCTCCTCAACCTTGTCTCGAGGTTCCATGCCCATCGCCCACTCGCAAGACTCCACTCGTATACGCATGCGGCACAAGGGAGATCCGATCCCACTCTGACCGGTCGAGAGACAAAAGGCCAGAAGCATCTGGCAGGGATTGGGGGGGGGGGTTTAATTTCTATAGGCCTGGGATGCTCGCGTATAAACCAATGGTTTCGCGTCTGGAAGCCACGGGCTACGCGTCACTTGTCCATGGTCGGGCAATCGACCGGCTGCTCGCTATGCACCGGCGCCTCAGCCCTGCAGCAAATGTAACAACAGCACAGTCCGAGCTGGCTCTGTCTCACTGAACTGTATATCCACTGAAGATATCGTAGCCGAATATCCATGTCGCTGCCTAGACCAGTCCCAGGGAGTGAGCAGTTTGCTGGTCGAGCGGCCGGTCGAACTCCACACGGCTGATGAGGTAATACATGTATAGAAACAGAAACCCTCTTTTGGAAAGGAAATTGAGCTGACATCAGCTCATTTATCGTTAAACCAAGGCCGGATCTCACAGATGGGATGCGGGAGGCACTGCTTGGCACGACCCGTGCCGCATTGGCGCCTTTCCCCTCCCGCGATTTGTTTCTCTACCCTCTTTTGTTTTTTTGCTCTTTTGCGCGGAGAACCCTGAAATCAAAATCTCACTCGGATTAATTCGTCGGGGCGGAGCGATCCCTAAGCACTTGGCAGCGTACCGCGTTCTTATTTGGATGTTTAAACGATAAATAATTGATCGGCCACAGCTGAGTCCTGGCTGGTGTTGAACTTGAGAGTCCATCTTTGCACACTGAATGTGGTTGTTCGGGATAGATGTGTGCTTTTATTTCTTCTACTTGGATGTCTGCAAAAAAAATAGATTACTTGCTATCATAGACAAATTAGTCCCCTACTTTTTTTTTACCACGCAGCTTCAACCCCGGTTGTCTCAATCTTCCAAGACCGTCCCCCCCCCCTCCCAACACGGGGAGAGTTTCCTACCCGTCCTTGCCGTCTGGCTTGCCACACCTTCGCGCCTGTGAGGCGCAATCGCACCCACCCTTCCTCGGACTTTTGACCTATCAGGTCTCCCTGCTTCCCCGCATGGGAACAATAAGCACCGCGATGGGATCATGAAGTGGAGGGAGCGTCATAGTTGTCGTGGCTCGCCCAAGGACTGCAGATGAGATTTTATACTTTTTTTCAAGTCAGCTTCTATTGTTTCGCACCCCAGGAGTTTTTTGTGACTGACGTTGTTATTTACGAGTATCTCTGTAACTAATCAGTGGTTTGCCCGCTTGTCTCGTGGAAGAAGAGAATCGTGGCATGGACACAATACAGACGAGTTAGTTCCAAGAAAATAAGTAAGTTAGCAGCACATAATTGCAGTTGCAGGGTAACCATTGCACGAGCCATTGACAATCACATTAAATACTGAATATACTGTAGTAGATTCCATTCAATAAAGTTCTCATTAGGAGAACATTTTCTTGTGAGAAGATTTCTTTGCATAAGAAAAAAGAAAAAAAGGGAAGAAACCATTGGAGCCGCGTGCATTAGGGTTTTGGGGTTTTATTCAAACATCAACTAGCTTGAGTACCCAAGTAGGCAGGTGTGATTTAATTTACGCGTACCTGTAGCACGGGTGGTCGGCTCACACTCGGACTAAACACAAAACTCAAACAACTTGGTCAGAATGATATTCTCTATTCAATCAACCACTAGTCGAGAAAAGCTCTGGACGGCACAGGTGTAACTATGATGATTTCGCTTGTCTAGAAAGCCATGAAGCAAGGCAGAGCAGGTTGTAATGCCTGCAGATATCTCGGAAAACATAGGCGAGGTTCCGATGGAGCAAACGAGGAGCAGACGACAAGACTAACAAGAGATCTGGAACAATGCTGAGAAAAAGCAGTCGTTGAGAAAAGCATAAAGGATGAGCTTCCGGCTCTACCCAGAAGCGTTTGAAATCTTTTAATTCCCCATCCTGCTCAACCATCTTCCACAGGCCTCAGGAACAAAGACAGCTACTCCCGACCCATCAAGCACTCTCACAAGCTTTCAACTCTCTCGCGAGAAGCAACTCTTTTTTTCCTCCATTCTCAAAATGAAGTCCTTCGCCATCCTCACTGCCGTCCTCGCCACGGCAGTCACGGCCGTCGACCTGCACCTCCAGAACTGGGGCGGCTGCAACGACGCCGGCGGCGGCTGGGTCTGCTACGGCTGGAACCCCAACACCTGCTGCAGCGTCAACGCCGGCACCTTTTTCGCCAGCGTCTCCTTCCGCGCCATCCCCGGAGCGTGGAACCTGCAGTGCCGTGGCCACGCCGGCCCCAACTGCGGCTCCATCCGCGAGCAGCAGGACAGCGGCGGCCGCGACTTTGTGTGCCTGGGCAGCGGGCCGTTTGGCGGCTCCGGCTACGGTTTCAACAACAGGAAGATGGTCCGAGGCGTCACCTCGGGCCTGGCTGCTCGCGAGGCCGAGGGGCAGGAGTCGGCCGGCTGCGTCGCCCCCAACGTCATGTACCTCGCCGACGGCACCCAGTACAACTACACCGCCATCCTCGAGGCCAAGCTGCCCACCGAGGAGCTCGTCGCCCTCAACAAGGCTGGCGCCTCCGCCGCCGACGTCCCCGAGGCCTTTGCCTCGTTCCAGCTTGCGGAGAAGCTTAAGCTGTAAAAAGAAAAGAAAAAAAAAAAAAACGTTCAACCCCCTGGCTGAGATGCGGGCATGTTTGGTGATGCAGGCCTGAGCAGGAAAATAAATGTGGATCGTTTTCCTTTAATTTCTCTCTTTTTCTTTGTGTTACTTGGCTTTTCTGTCTAAGTATGCATTTCTTCTTTGCCGAGGGCCCCGGCCGCCCGACTTGTGGGCGTTAAACAACAATACTTTTGAAAGTTATAGTGCTCACGCTAGGCAGAACATTATCACATGACACTCTCTTTGAACTAGGTCTAGACGCAATCTTGTGATATCTTTGAGTTCCAGTACGAATTATGTACTCTTTGAATGTAGATGGTTAAAGAAACAACAAGCATCAGAGACAATGCAAGAAAACCTCCAACTCTTTTTGGGACGCGCATTCAATAAACTGTAAACTCTGATTCCTGGAAGAAGTCTTTGTTTATCCACGCCAGCCTTTGTGATATGATGTTAGCCATGAGTGACGTTTTGTACTATGTGGGAGAAAATGCATTGTAACTGGTTCCACTTTGAGGACATTGTCATTAGGCTTTACGTTGCGTTGTGTAACTCGTTTCAATCGTGAACAACAACTAAAGAGGTCCCAGTATAACTTAAGGCTTGAATTTTTCAACCGCCATTCCTCTACATTCCATGCTTCTATACCAAAAGCTGAATACGCATCACATCTGAAAAGCAGGCATCCATTTGTACAAACTTCTTTTCTGACAGCTCTTCCTTCCAAACATCTTTTGTATTCAAGCCAACCCAAAGCAACCTGCCAAGCCAAAAAAAAACCCACCAACCATTCTCTGTGACCTCGTCCCACCAGGACGCAACCATTCATCAACCCGGAAACACAAAAAAAAGAAACCATGACACTCACAGATCTCGAGGCCAGAATGTTGGAGACAGCCCAGCAGCAAATCGAGCTCCAAGCAAGGGACGTTGCGCGACTCGAGGAGATGATCGAGCGAAAACGGTCCAGGGCCGAAGCATTCCCACCCAAGACCGCCCAAGCCCTGGAGACAGTGACGGAAGCCCGGGAGAGTCTATCCAATGTCGAGGGCATCATCGCGAGATTCGAGGGCTTCGAAGCTTCGCTCAGCGCCCACCGGCAGAGGGCCGAGGCCAAGACGCAACTCCTCATACAGGGCAAGGCCCCGTCCTTGGCCCGGGGGGTGACCTCTTTTGAACATCTCGAGTCCGCGACGGAGAAGCACCAGCAGGTCGCGAGGGACCTTGCCTTTGCTCGTGCGCAGCGCTGCGGGCTGGAAGGCAAAGTTCGGGCGGCTGAGGAGAGTTATCACTACGTCTTGCATAGTGAGAAGGTGTACGCGGAGATGCTCAACGGCTTTGAAGACAATCTGAGGAAAGCCCGGGATAAGTATCGGGCTCTTTTGGTGGTTGCTGACGCCGATAATCTGGCTGGGTACGAGAGTGAAACGGACAAGATTCGGAGGGATGATGACGCCTTTGTGGTGTCCATCGCCTCTCACGTCCATCAGCTGGTCACTTCTCCTGAACTAGCTGCCCCGATGCAGCACCTCTGGATGCCTTGTTGATCAACACTATCGTGACGCATATTCAACTCTGCCAGACGAAGTCTTTCAACAGGCATGTGACAAGCAGCACAAATCTACTCTGGCCACATAGTCCACGATTTTAATAGATCACGTATACCAAGACTTTACTATATCCACCTAAATTAACAAGTCACCATGATGTGTCAATGATTGTGAGCTATGATTGAGTCCAGCAAGTGCCGAAAACTGCACACCATATGTGGTACCAAGTTCTTTCTTTGTATTATGCGGCTAGGCCCACTGATAGTAAATGTAAAATCTAGAAAGATGGACAGGAGTTGTGCACCCTCCTGCAAAGAGTGACAAGAATTGTAAAATCAAAATGATCCATTTTGCACACTGCCTTCACTCCGCTTTCACCTCCATTAAACCTTGAAAGTCGGGGGAATCGTGTCGAATCTTTTCCGCCACAAGCCTGAACACTTCCCCTAAGGTCCCTAAGGAGAATCCCTCGCTAGACTCTTGACTCCTTTACCAGTCCCAGCACTGGTAGCTGGTGACCCTGTCGTTGGGGTTGTTGCCGGGCTGGCCGCAGACCCAGTAACGCTGCTGGTTGAGGTTGTCGATGCCGGGGCTGGTCAGGTCAAAGTGCCAGCAGCCGTTGTCGTCGGTGCATCCAGCGTTGCTTTTTGACAGAGACAAAAGGTCAGCCAGGAGAACAAGCAGTTTGAAAAAAAAACACTCTTTCTTGGTGATTGGAAGTCACTTACAAGTAGAAGCGGCAGTAAGCACCGGCATCGGGTCCAACAGAGCTGACCTGGTCGTTCAGGTCACCAGCGAGGGGGACTGTGATTATGCAAGAGCTGTTAGCCTTGCCCATGTGATCATCATTGTCAAACTACATCAAGATTAAAGAACAGACTTACCACAGACGCCAGCAGGTGCGTTAATGTGGACGCAGTGGCCACTCCAGTTGGCGTTGGTGCACAGGTAGACGCCGTGGTCGGCGCGCTTCTCGAGGCTGCGGACGTCGAGCTGGGTCGAGTTGCGCGAGGTCGCGGACAGCTTGACCGACTCGGGGATCTCGCTGGGGTCAACCTCGGTGAACGAGACGCCGGCAGGGATGCGAGCCTTGAGCTCGGCGGGGATGGCCGTGACGGTGGCGCTGAGGACGGCAACGCCGAGGAGGATGGTGCTGAGGAACCGCATGTTGTAAAACCTACAAGGAGTTGTCTCGGGCAATGTTGGTGAACAAAAAGGTTGTGCAAAAGTCTTCTCGTTGCTGTCTCTGGCGTGCTTCTGAAGATGAGCCTGAGGAGTTTCGGCAACTGTTTGAAAATGGAGGATGCCTATCTTGGTTTTATGCTCAAAGTTGAACCATTAACCGACAGCCATAACTATCGTATAGATACTGATCCTATGTTTTTTGACAATTCAATCATACCTACCTAGTCTAGGCCAGCCTAACCTTTCAACTGTGCCGCCATATCGCAGCAACCATGATTGCCATAGTTTGATTTTGCCACCACTAAACAGGGCCATTACTAAGTTCCAAAAAGCTTCAACCCCACCAATAAACATATGATGCAGTCAGGGCTGTGTTGTATTGAAAAAAGACATCCGCTTGGCTTGCTGCAAAAGGTGTTGACCTGACTAACCCCTTGGCATATTATTGGCATGTAGCTTGTTTAAACGGAGAGTTCCGATTGGGGAGGACCTATTGGCTGGTCGCGAGGAAGTGCGGGAACGGCTTCGAGGGTAGTATTCCGGATCACTGGTCTGCCTGTTTGGGCAAGCGAAGCTGACAACAAACAGGTTGAATAAGAAATTGGGGTTTAGGGAGTAAATGTAACCTAAGCATTACTTTTTGATCATCTATCCGGTCCGGTTGGCTCTAAAACTCGGTGTTGTTATTATCTGCTTCGTAATGGCTTTGCATAGGGGCTGAAAAGTCACTTTTCGAAACATGAATGCAGACTCAAAGCCTCATTCGTGGACAAACGAGAGACGCATTGAATTTTATGTGTTGGCACCTCTTTTTTGGTGTGACAACCTGAACTCATCCAAGACTTGTTGCTGCCTAGAATCTCGATTACTTGATCAAAAACCGCCAGCCTTAAGTTTCCATGAGATTTCAGGAAAATTGTAAATCCCTCACAGTGAATACATCATATTAGGCTTTCAGGAGTCAAAGCACCCCGAGTGATCTTTTGTATGAGCCCCCGTGAGACATCCAATCCAGAGGCGGACTAGACTAGAACTAGACTAGATGGAGTTGACAGCGACATCTCCATTCCATGTGCAAAGCTATATACGTCATATTTATGTTCGTTGAGGAAAGAAGACAAAACATATTCGTCAAGACCACTAGCTAGTCTTCGCATCACAACATCATCAACAAACATGGACCCATCACAAAGGTAATCTTTACATCTATCTTGCCGCACATCACCCAGCAACCTCAACACCCATCCTACCACGTTTCTGAACCATCAAAACACCGCCACCATCATCCCCAGGCCTCGCTCGCTTGCGTCCGTCAAGCTCGGCCCCATCCAAACCTTCCCCAGTCACCATCACACCATCCCCTCCTCCACTCTCCATCTCCATCTTCATCTCCATTCGCATCCCCACCTCTGCTGATCGCCGCCGAAACGTAAAGTGATTCATGGGACAGGGCGAGCATGCCAGCGTGCACCACGCCCTGTCCTCGCCCACCTGTAGCGGCCGATCCGCAAAGTTGACCGCCTCGCACACTGTATACCCTGCGCTGAACCCGGAGTGGTACGCCTCTGGCAGCGTGACCACGATCTCTCCTGCCCTCTGCACAACAGGCACCACCCTCACGCCAGCCTTTCTCAGCGCCGCGTGCCCATCCAGCGTTGCATTGTGCCGCATGAACTGCTCGTGGTGCGGTATCGCAGCCGTCGCAGTCAGAGGCGCGGACCGGAACACCTCCTCAGCCGCCAGCCTGTCCGTCCTTGGTATGCAAAACCAGACCTTGACGCCTTGAAACAGGTGATTCAGCGAAATCAGACCGACGTCCTCAACGTGCCACGTGAACGGCGCCAGGGCCGTGCCCTCGTACTTGTACGGATAGCAAAGCCCCGGGATGGGCGCATACTCGTCCAGGTGGTTGCCGGCCAGGGGCCAGATGACGGAACGCTCAGGGACGCCGGCCCTCCGCCGGTCCTGAGGCGTCTCGAGAGGTACGTCGACAATGTACCGCATCGTGCCTGCCGCGAGTCGGCTCGTCGGCGTGCGCAGCTGGTTCCACATGTCGAGCAGCCGGGCCGGGTGGTCTGCATCGGGCTGCGGGGCAGGACGGGCCCACGTCGCCGCCTGTCTGACCGGAGTTTCGGCCCTTCGGCCCGTCTTGGCGTTCCTGCGCCCGTCGTGCAGCCGCACGAAGCCGGTGGCCTTGAGTCCCTGGCGGCGGTAGGACCGGTAGCGCTCGTTGGCGATCTTGTGGTTGTAGGAGGAGCCGCTGGGGAGTTGGTGCGGTGGCGAGTCTGCCAGGTCGGCGGGAATGACGATTTTGAAAGCACCGCTGGCTTCGGAGCCGAGTAGGCTTGCGGCCTCGATGAAACGCTTGGGGAATGTTGGGTCTTGGATCTGGGTGCTTGTTGGGTGAAGAACCAAGATGTTGGTAGAGTGGTCGTCAAAGCCTTGGCATTCCCAGCTGTGTTTGATGTCTTGCATGCCATCTGGTAAGCTTGATGCCCGCCAGATCTGGTGGGGACTTTGGTCTTGAGTCTCCATTTTGGAGTTAAAAGGCCCAATGTAGATATTATAGTAGTGGTAGTGAAGACCAGGTTTGAATTTGTTGAGTGAGACGCTCGTGTTGAGAAGGACTGTTTGATTGAGGCAGAAGGAGCGAAGATGGTCGTGAGATTCCCACAAAGCAAGAAATCAGGCATGTTTCCTTTTCCCCAAGACCCGCTTGATCTCTATCGTGTCCATTCTTATGTTGATATCATGTTGTTTGTTTGTATTGCCGGAAGCAGAATAGACAAAGCAAAGCTGCAACGTCTCGTCTACAAGTTTGCGAGGCTAGACTCTGCCGCATCCAGGACAATGCATAAAGAAATCAAAATCACAACCCACTTGAAGAAATTTGAGCGGTCCCAGATTCGCTAGAAGACAAAGAAAAAGGCAGCGGACACAAGATGCCCTGACTGCATTCGGCTGTATTGCAGTTGGTGAATTGTCTCGGTCTTTGAAGGCCCACAAGTGACAATAAGTAGTCGCTAATCAGAGTCTCAATGAAGTTAGAAGTGGAGAAAGTGACTACTCACACTTTGGAAACACAATGAAGTAGGGTGATTAATTGAGTGCGCAACAGTAAATCGACAGGAGCATACACGTGCAAACAAAAATTGATGGTAGAAGCTAACAGCTCAGCCAGCGAGAGCTGCAGAATTTTTTTTTTGATTAGTTGGCCAGATGATGCGCACATTGGCACATGTATTTCTGCCAATCATGGGTCGACCCTAGAACCAGAGCTAGACTTCTAGATGCAGCACTACCACAGAACCCGAACAAGCTTAATTCTCGACGATCGCAATGGCGTCAAGGGCGTCCCTTCTACAGAAGCCGCCCAAGCCGCCCTTGCAGCCTCACCCCTTGTACAATTGCGGTACTCAAAATATGCTTCGACGCGATTTGCAATCAGTCACACGCTAATTTGCAGTAGTTTCAATCGACGTCGGATGTCGCTCACATTCGGGAACAGGCATAGGACAAAAGCATGCACGAGGAAAGAAGAAATTCGCATGAAAAAAGAGTGAATATGTATATACACCAACTTCACCAAATATTAAGTCTATCATCGTAGCGCTATGTACTATTGTTGATCCAAATGCAAGCGACGCCGAACCATGCAGTAAGTGCTGACAAGATCGTACCCTCAACTGAGGGGCTCCATATGCAAAACATCGTCTCTGTTTATTTTTTTCCAATCCAAACCACGAAACAAGACAGGTCCACCTATGCGAGGAACGCAGCGACACCAGCCATGAGGATGGCGCCAAAGGCGGCGGCACCGGTCCTCGATGCACCGGCAGCAACGGGAGTGGTGGATGTGCTGGTAGGCATGGGAGCACCGGTGGGCTGGAAGGGGCGGGTGCCGTTGGTGCTCGTCGCGCCGGTGGGCTGTGCGCTGGCGATGGAGCTCCTCGGGGGCAGGGACTTTTGGCTCAGCTTCCACTGCTCCACAACAAAGTCCTTGGCGGCCTGGGTGTACTTGTTGAAGTAGCTGCCGTGGACGGTGGCATCGATACCGCCGGGGGCGGAGGGGTCGCAGTAGCGGTCAGCGACGTCGCACCACGAACGCAGGCGAGGGGAGTAGGGCTCGCAGGCGTCGTTCTTGAGACGCGGGAAGAGACCATCACGGTCAGTGATGGTGCCGAGGTTGAAGCTCTGGTTGGCGGCACGGGTTGGGTCGCCGAACAGGATCATGGCGATGACTGTGGAAGTTCGAATTAGTATTGGGATGAATGATGGGATGGAATTAAGGGGACCTGTTCGCCAAAGTCGTCCGAACTCGCGGTTCTTCCTAGTTTTGCAAACATAAATTTCAGAGCAGGAAACTTACTGTTCTTGTCGTAGATGGCATCGAGATCTGCCGTCTTGACGGGCATGAGCTCACTGCTAGCACCGCAAATGAGATCGGCAACGGCCTGGGCACCCTGGGAGTAGCCGAGCAGGGCGATCTTGCTGTCGGGGCACATCTTGACGTAGTCCCTGACGAGCTTGCCAAGGTCCGAGGTGCCATTCGCAACACTCTGTGCGTAGTCCTCAAAGGTGGCCGGGTAGTCGACGGCGGTGACGGCGCTGCCGGGGATGGCAGCGGTCACATTGCCGGCGACGGTGCGGATCCTGCCAACGCCAGGAGCCTCAGTCGTGCCGCGGGCGGCAAAGATCTGCACACCTGGGGCGCACGACGTCGGGGTCGCGAGGGACGCATCGGGAGTCACGGTCTGGGCGGCGACGGCAGCGACCAAAAGGCCAGCGACGGGGAGTGCGGAAACCATTATTGCGTCGGAGAAAAAAAGAGACTACAAAGGGTCCTGATTGAACGGGAATGGTCTTTTTTTTTGAATGCGAGGCGCGACGCGTGACTTGTCGGATGGGCAGAACGATTGATGATCGGCTGAGTGCAGAAGACTGGAAATCGAATCAATTGAATGGCATGGCACCCAGCGATTTTAAAGGCAGGGCGCCAGCGCTGTAATTGTTAGACATTGACGTTATCCATCGTAGGGAGTAAGCAATCTCAATTGTTACGAGTTTCCTATTGGGGGCTACTTCGCCGAGAGTTCAAGGATTTGACTTCGACGGGGCTGGCTTAATTTGGACTTGGCAGTGCTCAATTCATGCAAACAGTGGCCGCGTGGTCTAGTCCAGTACCAAGAACTAGACCTAGAACGAAGTTGGTAGCGACATTGGACATGGGTTGTGGCAGTCCATTGTGCAAGTACGAAGTAAAATTAATTGAACACAAGAGGCATATGATATAACTGCGTACGTATACAAATTCCGTATTCACTTGTCAGTAAATCCACCATGATTTCTGCACATGAATGGAAGCGAAGAAGCTACTGCTACTATAGTTCTTGTCAAAACCACACGGTGAATTGTTATGGTTCGAATCGTTCAAGACAGGCTTCCCGCCGCCTGGGATCGGATTCGGCAACCGGAACATTACCGGTGAAGCCACTGGTGGGTACTGTAAGTGTAGCAGGTGTGAGTGGGGGGCCATACTGAATACAGGGGTTTCTCCATAGCTACTCCGCACCTTTCTCTTTTTGTACGTTTTGCATTGAACAACCGTCGCCAATTTCTGGAAGCGACATAACGACGAATACATTGCATTCATAATATCCATCTTGTCACATGGGTAGAGCGAGGGCTGAGCTCTCAACTAGCTGTTAGGAACCAAGCTATCGATTCCGAGTACAAATTGCCCTCAAAAAGTGAGGCAGGCAGGCAGGCAGGCAATTGAATTCATCTTCAGTAATCTTAACAAGATCCATCTACAGTAACATCCATTCTCATGTCTTCCAAATCTATGCCAAGATATGCGAGGAAGCATCGGAAGACTGGTCATGTCGTCTTTATTTTCCGTTAGCTCCAAGTTTTAATTACCTACCTCCTAGTGACGTGCTTTGGATCTTGGTAAGCTAATACCCCTGACTGTCTTCGGATGAAGACGACCTAACGTTTAGTGCCTCTCGGTTCCTTTTGAGTGGGATCCAAAGGGCCGAAGATCGGATGACGATTTTTAGGTAGTTTAACGGATGGCGTATGTCAATGGCCAGGAAATCTTTTTAGCCCCCAGCTAACAGGATCAATCGAGTCCAGTCCCAACCCCCCTGCATTTCACATTTCACGCAACCAACAACAAGCGCGCGTGTTGTGGTTGTCGACATTTTATGATGGGTACATCGTTCACCTCATTGTCCCGTAGTCGCGCCAACACCGTCCCTTCTCCTTGCCCGCCATACCCAAGGTAGGCAGGTAGCTAAGGTGGTACCTACTAATTACAACTGTACTCCTAGGTACGTTATCTGCCTGAGGCGCCCAATTCGCAAGCCCCGCTCCTCAACCCCGCCTTGTACAGTTAAAGTCAAAGCTGTTTAGCCCCGCATTGTTGGTCATCCGCTACATCCGTACTGTACTTCTGTAGTTCTTATCCAATCACAGTGGAGGCTTCCTTTTAGACCTAGTCTAGTTCTTGATTGCCTGAGGTGGGCAGGGTGGGTTAGGGCTCTGGAACCCCCCAAGCCCCCCACCTGAAATGCATCCATCCATCCCCTCATTTACCATGGTAAAAAACAATCCGCCAACGTGACAAGTCTCCTCTTTCGCTCTCCTCACATACACTTACTGCATACCGAATCGAGCGATTTTGATATCTCAACCAAATTGAGCATGTCTAAACGCAGTCAGGTGTTGGCGGTTTATCTCTGTGATGACCAAACAGCCCGACCGCTTTCGTATCCAGAATCCAATTATGGAAAGTCTTTCGGAACTGCCGTGAACCCACATCAGACTATCAGGCGAAGTCCCTGAGCTGTCAACCAAATGTTGGTTCTGGTATACGGCTATTTCGGCTTTTTGATTCTGGTTCTCTTGTCTTCTTTTGCTTCTCAGACGCACAGCCTCATGAGTGCCGGTTTCTTAGATCCAGATCTACCCAGGCTTGCCAGGTATACGACACGTGGTTGACAACTTTCTCCCTGTGGCTGGTGCTGCATCGAGTAAGTAACAGTTTAAATATTGGTACAGGCAGGCATCACCCATTTAAATCTAATCAACTTTGATCTTTACATAGAGACGGCCTCGCCAGAACCCAAAAATAGTACATGTATCGACACAGTCTCGATAATCCCCATGAATGCAGCAGTAACTCGGACGTATGATCCTTGATCACCCGATTCGACGAGGTAGCATACATGTCCGCGAGGCTTCTCGGAGAATCAAGGTCGGAAAACCTAACTTTTCAAAGTACCTACCTACCTAGTTCTAGTTTTAGAACTAGTATCTACGTAATTATTCACAGCACACAACAACAGGGTGACCAAAAAAAATTGCGGCTCTCCATGAGATTGTGAGCGGCGATAGATAGTTTTTCTCCGAAACCATCTACCGATAGTGTACCAGATCAAAGACGACGAGGTAAGCGTTTTGTCAGCAGTTATAGCTCGTTTTTGGCAATCTCACATTATAGAGTGCCCAGTCGATAAAACGACTCCCAATCCTTAATGGCCCCCACAACCAAGCACAAGTACCGATTTTCAACGTTGCCGGTCTGGTCGCGAACGGCAGCATGCAGTCGTATCGTATCGCAACCTCTTTTCTTTTTTCTCTTTTTTTCGTTTTTTTTCTTTTCTCTCCGCCGGAGACTCATGGCCCATGGGCCTAATCCGGGTGGCTATTGTATTCCTCAGTTTACTAGTCGCATTCTTTACGAACGGGGGCGGAATTCTGGTGGCAGAGCCCCATCTATAATCGGAAGAATATAGACCGACGGCGAGTCAGATTCCCTTTTTGTTTTAGGCAAAATCCCGGCTATCGTACTGGGGCATTCATGCTTGTCAAGTTGTCAGCCTACCCCTATCGAGCCCCCCTTATGCCTAGTTCTAATCCACCAAGTCCAACAGCACCTCAGCTGATTTTGTAGCTGAATTATTACTACTGTAACTGTAAAGTATGGGAGATTGATTGCCAAGTCTATACTGCAGCATGGGACCAGTGGTCTCTTTTTGGTTATCTTTATTTTCTTTGTACCACGTTTTTGTTTTGTTTTTTGGTTGTGGTTGGAGTTCCCTACTGTTAGAATGCAGTTTGCGGGCCACTTACATGGGGCCGACTAGTTGTCCAGGAACCATTGTCCAGCAACCACTGGCACCCCGATATCGTCCCTATCAGGTACACATACAGTGCATACACCCCCCATCCATTTTCGCTATCACTTTTACTGTGTGTAGAATGATATCTCCTTGTCAGTTTCACCATTCATCCTTGGTGCTTTCGAGGTTGACCTAGACTAGTAGGTCTAAATGTATCCACCGAGAGTCATCATTGCCACGTGGGGGATAGGCCAGTTCAGCGGCTCTGCTACGTGCTGTGGGATCTCAACAAGCTAGCAGCGCTGTTCGCCCCAGACCGGTGAAGGCAAAAGCCGCTCCAGATGCTTCAAGGCCACAATTATTCCCGAGTGGTCATGACCCTCGGCATCTGATTACCTGTTTGTAGTCTAAGCAACTGGGTAAGAGAGGGTCGTGGGTCGGTACCACTCAAATTAATGCTTGGCCAAGCGACTTCGCCAAGTAGAGTAGCGTGGTATCAACGTCTCGACTCGCGCTCAGCCCTTGTCTCCGCAATTCTCACCAAGCAATACTTGCAGTGCTGGGTGAAGTCCTGCGGCTGACGGGGAGCGGACTCGGGCACCGCGTTTAGTAAATGCTATGTATGGATCTGACCTGACCTGACCGGGGGCCACGATGTAACTCAGTTTTTCGGTTGGACATTGTAGGTAAGGTAGCCAAGCAAACCCACGTTTTTTCTGGTTAACACACGCCACTTTACCCAGTGCCGACCGTCCGAACCATATCGTCAAAAGCAAGACTTTCCCCGGACTCGAGCTGAACGACACATCCAACGTCAGCTCTTCTGATCCGGTCATGGCATTGCTGGATATGATCATCTTCAGATAGACGAGCCCTAATCGACTCAGCAACGCATGGAAATGGCAGAGGGACACAACACAGGTCCGCTGCTGGTCGGTGTGACCAGCACGCTGCTGGTTCTTGCTACTATTTCCGTGGCGGCCCGTTGCTACAACCAGATCGTCCTGCTGAAGCGATTTCAGATCGAGGACTGGCTCGCCGTTGTCACATGGGTATGTTATTGTTGTGGTCTTTGTTGTTTGCGCAGTTGCTTCTGGGATACTCTTGACTGACAAGACAATGACAATTCTCGCTTCAGTTTGTCTTTGCCCTCTTTACCGGAATCTGCTGCACTGGAGTCTACTATGGCCTCGGCAAGCGCGTTGAAGATGTGTCCGAGAAGAATCGTGTCAAGGCCTTGTTCTTCAAGTACCTGGGCATGACAACGTACGTGGCCGCATCGGGACTCATAAAGTTCGTGGTCGGACTTTACCTCCTCAAGCTCTTCTCGGCTTCGCGCCAGAAGTGGCAAACCCGATTCCTATGGACGCTTCTCATCATTGTCGGCATTGTCAACACGGCCTATTTTTTCATCAGCATCTTTCAGTGCAATCCTATTGAGAGATTCTGGTTGCAAAACGACCCGGACTGGCCCAAGCGAGGTCGTTGCCTCAAAACATGGGCTGCGCTGGCGTCGACGTACACGGTCAACATTGTCAACATCATTGCCGACGCCGCGCTCGCTGTACTTCCGATATCCTTGGTCTGGAATTCCAAAATGGACAAGAGGACAAAGTGGTCCGTCGTGGCCATTCTTTCGGTCGGATCAGCCGCCTCGATATGCACCGTCATCCGCGTTCCCTACGTATACCAGCTGCTTGCCAACAAGGAGTACCTAGCCAATTTTATCGAGCTGGGTGTCTGGAGTGCCGTCGAGATCGGACTGGCCATTGTTGCGTCGTCTGCAGCCACGCTTCGCCCCTTGTTCAGGAAACTTAAGCTTCTGCAGACTACGTTGGTGCAGCGCAGTCGTAACAAGTCGGGCCACTCGCGCTCTCGCAGCCTGCAAATGTTCTCTAGGGATAGGAAGAACAGCGTGGGCAATGCTCTGGGCGGGCCCGACGCACAAGTTCCCAAGTCGGCCGGCAGCAAGGGCATGGGCTCCTTCGGGGGCAGTACGTACGGCACCGACACCAAGATCTCTTTCAGCCAGGCCATGGGTAACAAAAAGTCGTACGCGACGCTCGAGGGTGACACCTTGAACGACCCCTCGGATGACCTTGCCACCGGCGACAACTTGAAACTCAACAGACGGTCCAGCCCCATACATGTACGCACTACCATCTCGGTCGACGTCGAGAAGGGTGAGGGTGGCGGAGGCTTCATCTCGCCGGCAATGCACCCCAGATACCACTCACCTTTGCAATCTCCGGCCGGCGACCACAGGCGGACGGATAGCGAAGAGCGAACGATGTGGGGAAGGAGAGAGCAGCAAGCACATCAATTCCACATTCCACAGACGCACCAGCGGAAAAAGACCCGGGAACACGAACTGGCAGATCTCGAGGAGATTAGTATCGAGGGCGGCCGCCCTTCCGAGAGGCTTCTGTCGCCCAGGACTCCGCGCTCGCCATTCCCCATGATTTCTCCGACTTCAACATTACGATCCCCTTCGTCGCCGTTGCTCGGAAACATTCCTTCACCATATACTCCATCCTTTCCGCCCCCGTCGCCCATGGTCAACAACAGCAACAACAACAGCCTCTCACCATATAGTCCATCCTTTTCGCCATCTCCCCTGTCACCCACAGTGGAGATTCAATGCGAGCTGCAGCAACCGCAACCAACACACCAGCCCATTCAGCCCAATCAGTCCAACCAGCCTACAGTAAAACCCCAGGTTAGCCTGCTTCCTGTGCCTCCCGTCCGTGAAAGCGAGACGAGGAGATTGAGCAGTCCAATGTAGAGGTTCAATCCTTGAATTTTTTTATTTTCTTTTTTATTTTTGTATCTTTTTTCCTTTTGACTGACGCCATCATGTCACTTTTACTTTGTATAATTCCAGATTCACGAAAAGCCTCTGTTTTTATCTTTACCATGTACAAGAAAGAAGTCGCTCATGTACGATTGACATTGATCAAATCTACGTCTGGTGTTTTTAAGAACATCATATAACAAGGGGATATGCGGCGTTTCTTGTTGACGGAGGACGATTATGGATATTCTACGTATCAACCTTTTCTTTTTGTCCACCTAGTTTCCTAAACAACAACTCTTCTAATCCTGACCACTATTATTGGCAGCGTGAGATACACAATACAGAATGTATGAAACCACTGATCAAACTGTAATTGGTATTAAACCTCACCATGCAATCTATCTGAGATGTTTACGGCAAGTCGGGACCTGACTCGGGCAAATCGGCGGAACCCACTGCATCTCGATCATCGTATCGACGCTCTGACCTCCTTTTAGAACCAAGTAAAGGAGAGGGAGAAAAAAGGGAAGGAAAAAAAAGGGGGGTGGATAAACAAATAATCAGAATTCATTCACCGTACGGTACAAGTGGGCAGGTAAGGATTGTTCACCTTGCATTGGGAGGTGCAGGATGAAAATTTTCCGGTATTCATTTGCCATGGCTTTGCATGGGTCGTATGCCATGTCAGGGCCTTTGCGACTAATGCATGTACAAGGGGAGCCGGCCTTGGTGATGCAATGCTACTTTGTTGCAGCGGTGGGAAGGCTCTCGATGTCACTCTGATTAATCTGTTACAAGGGAAGTGTGGTAGAGAAAAAGAAAATGTCGCAGAGAGGTCCAAGACTTTTCTTGAGTGGAAAAAAGAAAATAGAGAAAGAGGATCCCCACAGGGTCCAGAGGCTGATAGTTTGGTGGACCGGTTCGCTACAAGACCAAAAGCAGAAGGTCCCCCGTCCAAGTGGATAAAACAAAGTGAGCCATCCCCCAGAATTGCCCATTTTTCCCGCAGTTATTGCCTCCCGTTCTTATTACCCTGAGACCAGCTGAGATCCACGGGTGATCCTTTGGTGCCAAGAAAACGATCAAGACCCGAACGAACCCACCGCCCGGGATATTGGGTTACTATCGTATCTACTGGATTATCGACTACGAAGTATTACCTGCTTTTTTGTTGCTGTCAACGTCTGAGAGCCGAGTAATTAACTAAAGCTAACAAACGGGCACTAGTCTAGTCTAGTATCTACCACCATTACCCAAGTGGTATGCAGAACGGCTTATGAAAGGTGACAGGAGGGCCCTTCCCCCCCCCCCACTGCTGGAGAAAAAAACAAAAAAAACAAAAACCTTTGTCCGGAGCCGAGTGAGGTGATATTTGTTCCGAAGTAACTGGGCCTCGAGTCGACATCCTTGTCAAAAAACAAAAAGAAAAAAAAAAAAACGTCCTACCCACAGATAGGGTTCCATTCAACCATTGTACACATGTTTTCATTTCGATTGCTCTCGCATGCATGCACACATCATGCAAGGAACAAGAAAAAGCCAAGCCTCGGTACAAACCCACTTATTATTTTGCATGCAGGGTTCAAAGTTTTGTGCATTTATGTTTCCGCCGAACGAAACGAAAACAAAGAGAGAGAAAAACGAAGCTAAGGAAAATACGAAAGTAAACAAACAGTCAATATTTGCAACGTCTTAATCTTGCACACGAGTGGATTTAGATACAGAAAGAAAGAAAAATGTTACCCTGTTTGTACAGTAGCAACAATGATCTGTTTTCCTATAAGAGTTAATCATTCATCAACGATGATCATTTCTGGGGCCAAGAGACAGCACAGGAGGCCCATGGTTTGTTTGTTCGCCATGTGCTTTGACCCTCCCCATATATTCCCCTTTGAGGAATTTTATGAATCCGTCAACGAGATTAGGCTTCCCTATCCGGTCCAAATAGTAGGGACTGGGGGACAATCAACTATACCGGCAAGACCGGTAAGACTGGGGTGCGTGGCTGTCAACTGACACGAGCGAGTGTCTGCCTTTGGCAAACCCCGCGTGGCCCAAGTAATGTATGTAAGGTACCTGGGACCATTTTCTTTTGTTTATATTGAAACCGCTCGCCGACGTCCACCATTCACTGCCATGATGCCCTCTCTCATCCAGCCGCCGCCTCGTCTGCCTTTGGTTCCTCAGCTGACCCAAGTCCGTTCGTTCGTTCTTGGCGTTGATATCCCGTGACATACACTCGTTCAAGTTTTTTTTTTCCTTCCTATTTTTATTTTTTTAATAAAAAAAAAACCCCATCTCTTTCACGTGGATAACAACCCCAAGTCGACAAAATGAAGGCCTCGTTCGTGTCCTCCCTCCTCACGCTCCCGCTCCTCGCGGCTGCGGCCGCGGCCCCCAAGCCCGAGGTCGCTGAGCTGTCGAGCCGCGACGTGACCGTGTCGCAGCAGGAGCTCAACGGCTTCATGTACGTGAGGCAGCTCGCCTCGGCTGCCTACTGCAACGCCAAGGACAGCCTGGTCGGGCAAAAGGTCACCTGCAGCAACAATGCCTGCCCGGACATTGTGGCCGGTAACGTGGTCAACTATGCCCATCTCTAGTATGTGTCTTGTCTCTTTGTATCCACTCTCTTGTGTACAAGCTTCAGTCGACTAACAGACAACCCGTGGTGGGTTCAACAGCACCGATATCGGCATCAAGGCCGACGGCGCTGTCTTCATCGACCACAGCAGGGGCGGCATCGTCATGTCCTTCATGGGCTCCAAGTCGTGGCAGTCATTCATGACCGAGTAAGCCACCACCACCATCCCCGGCCTCCACAACTCTTTCCCCATCTCCCGCCCCATGTTACCCACATGCTAACATTCAGCCCCGCACAAATAGCCTCGACTTCACCGGCAGCGACTCCCCCGAGATCTGCAACGGCTGCCAGGTCCACTACGGCATCAAGCTCACCTACGACATCATCGAGGGCCAGCTGATGAACGCCCTGGCCACGGCTCGTGCCCAGTGGCCGTCGTACCAGCTCGTTGCGACCGGCCACTCCATTGGAGCCGGTGTCGCCACCGTCGCCGCTGCGCGCCTGCGCAACCGCCTCAACGTCGACATCCAGCTCTACACCTTTGGCAGCCCGCGCGTCGGCAACGACGCCTTTGCCAACTTTGTCACCAACCAGAACAGGGGCCGCAACTACCGCGTCACGCACTACGACGACGTCGTCGCCGCCCTGCCGCCCGCCTGGGCCGGCTTTGCCCACGTCAGCCCCGAGTACTGGCTGCGCAGGAAGGACGCCAGCGACTTCAACTACCCGCTCAGCGAGGTCGTCGTCTGCGAGGGCATCAACCCCAAGGGTTGCAGGAACAGCAAGGGCACCACCCTCAGCGGCAAGGCCCACGGCGAGTACTTTGGCCAGGTTAGCGCTTGCTACTGATCGGCTTGCTGCTGTGAGAGGAGGCTCTGCTGCTGACGGAGCCTTTCTTGCTGCGCTTGACAGCATGGAAATAATAATTATAATGACCAAACCTGGAAAGTCTCTCTCCTTCGTGATTGTAGATGCGACCCGCTCAAACTCGAAAACAATTCTCGTGATGTTTGTGTGCCGCTTTTGCTCCACATCTTTTACAAAAAGAAAATTCATCTTGTAATACATCGTCTATATGATAAAAGCAAGCGCTGATACTAAAACAAAAACAAAATCACAATGCTGGCCTAACTATCCAAACACTAGAGCTAAAAGCCTCCAGGGTATCTCCAACCGCATTCTAATCTATGCTATTTTTTCTCGCTCAATCTTCCAAATCCAGTAACATGCATTAGTCTGTATTTTTATTTCCGCTCTTTTCTTTGTTCAATCCTGAAACAAGACCGCTAAACTCAGGAAGCGCTTCTTCAAGAAGCTGCGGGAAGATCCCCGGAATCGGGACCCTCGGTCAACCGCAGGGCCTCGTGCACGTCATCGACAAAGTGGTCGACCCCGCCTACCATTTCGACGATGCCGCTGTTCTCCATGAGCTTCCACACCGGGCTGTCCCTCGACGGCAACCGACTGAAAAAGACCCGGACGCCACGGTCCCTGTAGCCCCTGACGATCTCCTCGAGTACCTGAGTGCCCGATCCGTCCATGCTGGTGACGCCGTGAACGTCAAACACGACGTTCTTGTTCTCAACCTGGGCTCTCAGTCGGGGCAAAGCCGGGTGCGCTTTGTTGGTACCGTACAATTCCAGCCGGCGCAGCCTATTTTTGAGCTGGCCTGTATTGGCAAAGGTCAGCGGCTCCGGGATCTTGACGATCAGGCAGCCCTCAACAAACTCCAGCCTCTCCGGGTGAGCCTCAGCATTCTCGAACCGGTTCGTTCCGGGGATCCGGCCGAGAATCTGGATGCGCGGCCGCGTCGAGTTTCGGATCACAAGAAGCAGCGAGATACCAATTCCGATGGCAATGCCCATGTTGAGGGAGAAGAAGATGGTTGTCAGCACAATGAGGAACATGAGTGACAGCTCCTGCCACGCACGGATGCGGAGAAAGAAGTAAATGTCGTGCGGGCATTCTTCGATGAGGGACCAGGCGACCACGCTGATAAGCGATGATAGTACAGGTTTCTTCGTGTTGTTAGTTACCGATAACGAGTGGTGTCTAGATAGGGAGGACTGCCAGTGAGAAGATTGAGCCAAGCAAAGTGACAACTTACGGGCAGGTAGTAGAATAGTTGCAGACCAAAGAGGATAACCATCAGAGCAATAAAGCTGACAAAGAGAGAGCTCATGGGCGTCTTGCCGCCAGTCTGGCGGTTGACCTTGCTCCTGCCATACCCGCCGAAAGCCGGGAGACTCATGAAGCAAGAACCCAAGAGGTTGGCGGCACCGAGTGCGATGAGTTCCCTGTTCGGGCTCAGCTGAATGTCCGGGAATATTGTCTGGTCTCCAAGACTCTTGGCCGCCACTGACGACTCAAAGAAGCCCAGCATCGCAAGGAGGAACGAGGTACCCATGGCGTCGCGAATCTGTACCACGTGAGAGGGATGGAAAGGCCAGCGGAACGTAAAGGGGTGGCCCGAAGCTGCCTTGACGGTGCCCAAGATCTGGACACCGTGCTTCTCCCATTCGAAGTAGTATGCAAGCCATGCCGACAGGACAACAACAATAAACCGATCGGGGATGTATGCGACGCCCGGATAGCGGGGCTGGAGACGGCGTTTCGTTTCCCTTTGTGGAGATCTTAGAGTTAGTCAACGCCCCTGGCAGAGTATAGTGCAGGAAATGCCAAAAGATGAAAAGACTGAAACAATGATGTCGGCTTACCTCGCAACCATAATGACAGTAAAGCTCACACCAGCCACGAGAGCCGTCATCTTGTGAACCTGGTCGAGATTGTCAAACATGAATCGCAGCTTGTCCACACTGCTGCCATGTCCGACGGCAGGGGTGGCAGCTGCCAGCTTGTTAAGACCAAGTTCAGGGATTAGTTGGTCGACGCCAATAACGACGCCGATGGCCGAGATGAACCCCCGGAGGAACGGGCGAGAGAGCACACTGTCGAGGAATCCGAGGCGAGTCAACCCAGCAATGAAGACGGTAGCAGCGGCGATCCCGCCCACTATGCCGCAGACCTTGGCCTGCAACTCGGCGTCGTTCTCGGCCCCTCCCATGGAGGTTGGAGTCCCGGACGTGCGGTCGAGGGTCGACTTAACAACGCTTCCCACAAGAAGTGACCCTGCGGCCTCGGGACCAACCATCATCTGAGGAGAGCTGCCAAGGAGAGCATATACGAAGGGCTGGAAGACGAAGCCGTACAAGCCGTTGATGGGTGGGACGTGGGCAAGGTTGTCGGCCAAGGACAGGGCCATCGGCAGGTACATGCCGGCAATGGTGACGGCAGCGATAAGGTCGCCCTTGAGATAGGAGCGCTTGTACTGGCTCATCCAATTGAGGCAGGGTATGTAGTAGGAGAGGTACATGAGTGGCGAGTCGCGGATACCGTGCTCGCGGGCCAGCTCTTGAGACGTGTGCATCTTCTTGCTCCTCATCCTGCGTGCCAACTTCCGCCGCCAGTCGGGGTCGTTTGAGTTGCCGGTGATGGTACCGAGGAAGTTGTCGATCAAGCGGGAGGTTGACGACTCGGACGTTGCAAAAGATGGTTGGGACGAGAGGATGCTCGTGGGACTCGAAGGTCGAGGGGAAAAAGTACCGTGGTTGCATTGCCCTTCGTGAGGATGGTGGTCGTCGTGAACGCCGCGTAGCAGGCTCGTCGTTTCGGAAGCCGCATGTCGAGTAGGCGATCTCGGCTCGCTGGGACCGGCATCTCCATTGTTATCGGTAGCGTTGGCGTCTTGGGAAGGATCAACAACGTTTCTCAGGCCGCTCGGGTTCGCAGGGGCGTGGTTGTTGCGAGCACTGGCATTGTTGGTGCTGTTGCGAGAGACCGCCTGTGGACGGCTGCTGCCGCCGGGAGAATTATTGTCACCGGATGACATGATGGTGTATGCAGCCTGGTCTATTCGTAATGGCCCTTTGTCGTCTAGGTTTGGTGGTCGAGCCAATGACAATGGACAAAGGGCACGATAAAAGGCAAATGCTTCGGGTAAATATGCGAACTCGGCTTGAAGATGCAGCACTTGGACCGCAGCAAAAGAAATAAGGTACCCGGCGACGCTCGCGATTAAGTTCAGATGAGCGGCAGGTTTCGTCTGATAGTTGTGGTCTTCGACAGGAGACACGAGACGCAGCAAAAAGAAAGGCAGTGGATTGATTACAAGATAAAGTACGACGCCCCGTAATTAGATAACAGTAATGGGAGGTTCCACCCCACGGGGAGAAGGATAGGAAGTAGGAGGAGCGGTCAAGCTAGACGAAAAAAAAAAAAATGAGGCGCCAGACACTTCCATCTAGGCCAAGCAAGCGTAAGTAAGGTAGGCAACGGAAGCGAAATGGGTGATGACGGGTGCTCGTTGGTCTGGGTTTTTCTAGGTACGGTAGGTCGGTTACACTGGAACTCAGTCAAACACAACTCAAGCTGCATGCACAGCAGTCAGTGTATATGTCCCAGGAGAAACAAAACGAGCTGCTTGTCCTTTGCTGTTCTGCGCTGTTCTGTGCTGCTTTTGCATTTGCATTTGCATTTGCTGTACCCTGCGCGTGGTCGACTCGACTCGAGAATAATGCGTTGAAGTTTTGGGACAAGGATCAGAGGCGGAATGAACCCTGGATCCCAATTGATCCACCTCCGGTTCGGTTTGCGATTAGAAAACGATATCGGCTTGTTGCGTAACAGGGTAGCATTGGCCGCGGGGTCATTATGTCATGCCGATGTTTCTCCGACCGAGCTGTTTGACTTCACGTGACATCAAGGCTGTGTGACAGCTCTGACAGGTGAGTGGCAGTCCTACCAAGATACATGCCAAGACATCTAGAAGCTCTGGGCGGAAATGGTTTACTGTAAGTGGAAGAGATGAGAGATAAAAAAGGAGCATATGGTTGGCATTATATATCAGCTCGCAAAGTTGCAACGTGTGTGCACATATGACTCTTGCACCTACTCAGTCAGCACCGTTGCACAAATGGACCAAAGGACACCTTAGTGTCACCATTTCCTAGAATGGGACTTTATTTGGTATGGATCGAATCGAACCTCTGAGCTAGACATCTCGAAAGTAACGCCATATTATTTGGTATGTTAGCCTCGGGACATGCACGAGACCTAGACACCAGAGAGTGAAACCATCGTGTAACCGTGGGTACGCGCAATGCCCAAGATTCAAGTCATTCTGTATCATTACTCATATTTTAAGAATGGACAAAGCCCGAGGAAGGCTTGCCTGTACTGTCTTGGAAGATGCTATCCAAAATTATTCCGTCACAGTTCCATAAAGCTTTTCACGGCGAGCGTGCCTCTAGCCGGTTCAAGCCACCTCCAGTGTGGCACTGGTTATAGGCTTCTGCCGCTGCATCAGCCATCGGCAAGATAGCGAGGGCTCCCGCCCCTGTGAGCAACTACCTCGCCGCACCTGTAGTACCTTGCCCGGTAGCATACAGCCCCTCCCACTTTTCCTCGACGCCGGCTACCTGCCTCTTGAGTGTCGCAATCTCCCGATCCAGCTCCTCCAGGTTCCCAGAGAGCGCCCCAACCTCTTCGAACCGCCGAGCCCCGCGCGCATTGTTGACCATGTCCTGCACTAAAAACCTCTGCTCCTCCAGCACAACCAGCCGCTCTCGGAGCTCCTTCTCCTCTGTCTCGAGGGCCGACGCGGCTGTACTCACCTCGCTGCCTGCGACACTAGACGCATCTCCATCCCCTACCAGCGTTTCTCCGTTGCGGAGCGGTGACAGATGACCTGCCAAGCCATTACCATGGTTTAGCCCGCTCAGCATGCGCCTATGCTGCTGACCAGCGGATGATGGCTTTGATGAAGAGCTGCTCCTCAACATGTGCGGCACACTTTTCAGGGGCAACATGTGGGTATGCAAAAATGTCGATGCCGCGGCGTGGACCGCCAACTGCAGCCTTTTTTGCGCAGGGTTCTCGGTGGGCAGGTCACGAAGCCTCTTGGCAGCAAGGTTGTACTTTGCAAAGGCGTCCATAAGTCGTTTGCGTATCTTGGCCGCCTCCTGGATCTGCGCGTGCGTCGGTGGTGGTTTTTCCAAGGCGTTGAGGTTGTTGGGGTCTGGAGGTTGCAGGGCGAGGAGGGATCTCTGGAACGAGGGCATCAAGGAGCGTATGCCTCGCTCGAACTGGCGCAAGTTTTCGTATGCGCGCTGATCTGCCGGTTTGTATGCAATAGACGCCGCAACATCTCGCTTCGAGAATATCGTGGTCGAACAGTCTCGACACATTCGCACGTCGACGCTAATTTGCCCTTGCGTTCCTGCGCCTGGGTCGAGACGCTTTTCTAAGGCTGTCGACCTCAGCGGTCCCAACGAAGCAGATGAGTACGTGGATGAATTTTGCTGTAGCAGTGAAGGTCGTGGTGGCACCGAGGCCACATTCAACCCAATCTCGGCCGAGCACCCGGTCTGCGGATCGGCGCATACCACCCTTCCACATATCCGGCAGTGGTGTCTCCTGAATGACCATGACCCAAACTCTTGTTGACAAAAAGGACATCGTGCCACTGACGCATCATCCTCCCACGTCACTACTGACTGCTCTATCACCTTCCTCGTGCTCTTTTGGCCTGCCAGAGTTGCTATCGGCGAGGTCAACAACCCGCCTGCTCCGGGTGTCATGGCAGCCACCTCTTCAAGTGGACTTGTCAGTAGTTGCGTGAGCTTAGTCAACCGCTTCTCCAACCTTGCGATATCCAGGTTCTGCCTTTCTACGCGTTGTTTCCGTATGGCCACAAATGCTGCCGTATGGTCCGTGATCAGCCCGTTGTGGTCATTGTAGCCTTCTCTTGACTTGTAACAAGTTTCGCAAACCCTGTACCAGTGTCCCCTTGTCGGATCATGCGTGGCCGTACGGGGGCTCAACCGCATCTGGTACATGGTGTGCTCCTCGCAGAATAGTAGCCCGCATTTTCGACAGTTGATGCTTCCGCTCAACGGACCAAGCCGACGATCGCAGGTCAATTCTGTGCACGAATCTCCTCCTGTTGACCTCTGCCAGTGTTTCTTGGTGATCAAGTCGTCGGGATCTATGATGGATGGTTCTACCACGCGAGGTACCATGGCATTAGACGATGACGAAGGATGGGCTGAGGATTGCACATTGTTGTTGATTATCGGATCTTCGTTCGACTCGAATACTTCAAGGCCCCGGAGTTTCTGGCTGAGGAGGGATAGAGGCTGTAGCTTCTTTGCCTTGAGGACCTGCTTGTCAATCCATGTCATCACCTCGTCGTGTTGTACCTGTGGTAGTTCCTGGTGCATGTCGTCGATATGTCTATTGAGTTGGAGGAGAGTCAACTGCGAGAAGTGAACAAAAGGTTAGCTGTTGATGCGCCAATTCAAAAGAAACGTCAACCAAGAATAGAACGACCGGCGTTGCACCTACCATCTCCTCCTGGCATATCGGACACACCAGCCCACCGGCTCCAGCATTTGACGGTGACGGCGCATCGAGACTAATGTTGGCGGCAAGATCTTGTGAGAAGTCGGGCAGAGGACTGGACGAGGTGGGTGGCGTGTTTGTATTTTGGTTGTGCGAGCCTGACGATATGCTGCTGACCTCGGAGGCAGCAAAGGGGCTCGGCGCTCTCGCAGAACCATGGTGTTGATGCTGATGCTGATGCTGATTCTGATTCTGATGCTGCCGTGGCTGCGGCGGGGGCGGCGCCGGCGGAGCGAGACCCTTTCCGCTCCCCAAGATCCTGCCGCCCCCTAGCTTCCTGCCAGACATCGGCTGCGGAGAGCAGACGATGCTGGAGTGCGGTCCTCAGCCAGGCCAGGAACCCCTTTTGGACGCCGTTGTGATGGTTTATCGAGTCGTTCGATCGGTCGTGTTGATGTTTGTGAGAACGTATGAGACCACTACGGAAAGGGCGGTGATTTGCAGAAGTTCGAACTGCTCGAATGGTCAATTGGTTCGCCCCTTGCGCAGATCGTTATCTGGGATTGATGGCGCTGACTCGGCCGAGTTGTATCCATCCGAACAAGGACAACGACGAGATCTTAAGCGATCTTTTTTTTTCTCTCTTTTGATCACAGAGGGACGGTTAGAATTACATACAGCCCGCAGTCGAGGAGGCGAGATAGTAAGCGGTACCTGATTGATGAGATTGTGGAGTTTGCGGTCGCGTGCATGGATGCAGAGCTGAGGAGACAATCTGTGCTGTGCTGCCTACCTACCTTAGCCTACAGCGTGGATCTCCAGCTGCCTGTGCTGCCTCCAGTCAGTCCAGTAATTAGCTGATTATGTCATTTGGTGAGAATGCGGGGCAGGTTCACCCGCAAATTGCTGGCTGTCAACGGTGGGGCAGATTGAACGCCAACTTCACCAGCAAACGAGCAAGCTCATTTTGAACTCCACTCCACTCCCGCTCCGCTGCACTCCACTACCAAAAGTCAAGTGTCGCGAGATCGTCAACTGTCAATTCTTCTCAACATCCGTAGAGGTTACCTAAGCAAGCTAAGTAGTCACGGCCTCGTGGGATGACAAAGATCTCAACATCAGGTATACTTGATAAACTGTTAACTATGGCATTGCGGGATTATCCAGATGTGGGCAACATTTACCACTTCCATGCCTAGGAAGATGACTGTCAAAAGTACAGAATAAAGCACGAGGGACCATGCAATTGACTTGACAGGGCCCTTGAATGGTTCATGCAGTAATTCGCAACTTGCTTGCGCGGCACAATAGGCAACCATTTGGCAGGCCAAAGACCACCAGCTATCTTGGAGCTATGGGCATTCCTCTGTCTCTCATCGAGATTTGAAACATTTCCAATGTTCGAACAGAACATCTTGGCATTTTGTCAGACTTCTGGTTCAAGTTTCAACTCAACATTTGGAAATATCTTATATATTACCCGTCTGTGACTGGCGGGAACTTCCGAGATACCCAGAGACTACTTGACGACAAAGCCGACGTACCAATGATCATAACAGGAAATAGTTTCCACACCACCTTGGGATACTATGAACGAACCAAAGATGTGTTTGCACCCTTCAGATGGTACTTGGGTGAAAAATCACATTCTCCAAGTTCAAACTATTGCATGAGCACGAAGCTAATTTACATCCCTGCCTAATATACTTGGTACCACGTAAAGGAGCAACCAAACCACATTCGCCAAAGTGTAAAAGACGTCTAGGTACACTAGATCTAGATCTAGATCTAGCTCTAGTATGCACCGCATCCCAATCTGTTGTAGCTATACTGTGTAAGGGCCCCTTGAGCTTACCCCCTATAACCTTCTTGCACGTCGCGAGGCCGAACCTTGCTCTTACGATAACAAACCCAATGGCATCCGGAACACAAAACATCAACACACTTGTCGCTGTAACGAGCAAGCCTAACAAAGTCCGGAAACATGGCCCTCCCCTGACACCCAGATGTATACCCTGGGGCAACCAACCACGGAACTTTGAGATGCGAAAGCTAAGCATGCAGACTTTACAAGCTTACAATACTATGCAAAAGCTACGGATGCCAAGGCAACATGTTCTATGGACTTTCTATACCGAAACGACTAACAACCAAGAAATGGGTTTCTAGCTCTAGTTGTCCGAAGGTCTTGTGTGGAAGAACATTGGAAGCTTCAACTGAGGAACTGACAGTTGAAGCAGCAGTTGACACAGTTACTTGGGACAAAAGACAAAAGTTATTCTGTCGCTTTCGCAGAATTGTTCCACAACGCAGGATCAGTCCAAAAAGAAAAACGAGGCTGTATTGTACTACGAAGTACATACGTGGGTTTGGAGGCGAGCTTTGAGGTCTCACTGACATATAGGTAAAGGTATAATCTTGCACTTCCTGGGGTTCTTCCTAACGGCCAAGGAGAGTAGAGTCGACTAAGATTGATAGCACTGAGTTCCATTCGTTCTAAGCTTGATATGACGCAGGTTGTGAGCAAGAGAAAGTACCTCTACTCGCAAACTCGCACACTCCCATACTCCCCACACCATCTATTCTCAAACCCAGACCTAAAACTTAGACCCACGTGTTCTTCTGAATATACTCCCGCACAGACGTCCTCTTCACATGCGGGAACTTTGCCGCATCTACCGGATCAAAGAGCATCTTTTCGCTGGGGATCCAATACCCGTACTCCAAGCCAGCAATGGCAACGTACTGCATCTGAAACATCTCGGGCCCTGCCGCCTCGGCATTGGCCTTTGTGTCATCCGCCAGCTTCTTGATGACCTCGAGCGGCATGAGCGTGCGGCACGTCACCTCGCCGCCCCCGCGCACCTCCTCAAACGCCTCCTTCACCTCCCTGGGGCTGAACGTATCCGAGCAGAACCTATAAAACCCGCCCTTCTCACCATGCTCGCTCGTGATCAGTGCCACGCTGAACGCCGCCGCGTCCTCCTCGGGCGTAAAGTTCATCCTCCACGAGTCGCCGCCGGGGGTCTGCAGGACGCGCTTCTGGCTCTCGCCGCGCACCCACATGGCGCTGTCGGCCTCGAGGGCGCCCGCGCCCGGCACGGCGAAGAAGGTCTTTGCGAGGACGCCGACAAAGACGTGCGTGACGCGGATGCGGGACGTGTAGAGCGCGTGGCGCGCAAAGGCCTTGAGGCCGTCGTAGGTTACCAGATCTCCATGGCTGCACCTGGTCCAATCGAGGTTCCACGAAGCCGAGTGGAAGCGCCTGATGCCGGCGCGCTCGGCCGCCCGCAGCAGCATCAGCTGCCCGTCCACCTGCAGCAGCGGGTGTGCCGACCACGCCACGATGACAGCGTCGACGCCCCCGCTGCAGGCCTTGTCGAACGCGGCCACGTCGGCGTACGACGTGCTCTTGACAAACGACTCGAGTCGCGAGCTGAGCTCCGCCGGTAGCTTTTCTGGGCTTCGCCCCAGCCCGCGGACCGTGTGGCCGGCCGCCAGCGCGGCTGCGCACACCTCCTTGCCTACGTTGCCGGTGATTCCGGGGATGAGGATGAGCATGGCGTGTAGTTTTCTCTGAATTTTTCTTTTCAGGGGTAGATTGAGAGTTGGCCTTTGATATGGTTTAGTTCTTGCTTTTGTCACTAGGGTGCGATACTGAGTTTAAATAGAGAACCAGGAGAAGCCTGGAGGAGCCTGTGACGGGACGACATCTTGCATATACAGGGCATACGAGATAAAAACAAGGTAGACGAATAACACTAATACTATTCCGCCACACAACGGTCCGAACAAGTCCGAAACTGCCTAGATGGTTTTGCGCATCACCCAATTACCATTAGTATATTGTCGGCCTGCGTCCCATATCCGACGACACGCTTGCCAAATTTGTACGCAAGCAAGGAGGATCGGACTTACTTGTAACCCCGCCAGTCCTTTGGGAGAGGACGAGGACATCTGAGGTCCGACGATGTCCAACATCTATGACGGCATTATCACATTTTCATGTTAGTCACATTCCAAGCTTGCAAACCTACTAGCAAAAAAATTGGTAGATTCGTTTCTTGGATGAGAGAGAAGAAAAAAGTTGCGAATGGAAACGTCAGTTCAAGGCTTGAGACGATTGCTTGATAAATGATCCGGGGCGACCACGGCGGTCTGCAACTTCCGTAAGCGGCGATATCAACGGGCCGAATTCGTAAGGACACAAGCGCCGGTACCGTACTGTCGGCGCTCCCGACGTCACGAGGCAACGAGTTCCAGTAGACGCGCTGCATTCCTGATTGATAAAATCCAATATTACACACAAAGTTAGTGATAGGAATGTTTGAGAGATAGGGACATTAAGGTTTTGCCAAGGACCCCAAGGGTAAATCTTTTTGCGACAAAGTCATCTGATCGAAGGGAACGTTTTTTTTTTTTGTACTGGCGTTTATTTGGCGTTGTGCTTGTCTGATGCTTGCTTTTGGATTATCGATGCTGCCTTCAACCTTATCCTGGAGCCAATGGGCATTGTAGGTGGTGATTGTTTCCTTTTCTTCCTTCATTTTGGGGGAAGGATATTGCATTGTTGTCTCACCTTTTGACTGTACCTTAGACATACACCAAGACTGATTTACCTGATCTGGATATGTACCATGTTCGGATCTAGAACAGCATCGATCACTACTTAATGGGCACATTTTTTTGTTGGGGTGTGGCTATTTTACCGGCGCATATAACTACGGTAAACTAACTCCCGGTAAATACGGTTACAGTGCTATTACGGTACTTTTATGGTATAATGCCATAAACCTCTATATCCAATTTGCACCGTTTGCACCTCGTGCACCTCTTGCACCTCTTGCACCGCCTGCAACACCCCTACTATTTGCACTATAAACTTAGTTGGATTGCAAAATGTTAACGCCCGTGTACGCAATACGACGGAGAAAAAAATAACATAAACGCATGCACCTATTCTTTTTTTAAACATTTTGATTGCAGGTGTTCAAGTTGTTGCAGGCGGTGCATGTGGTGTTGGTGTAATATAGTGATTTGTACTCCATATTGGACGAATCGCACTGTAAAGAGGTAACCACCTGGTGGTAATTTAGTTACCACATACTTCGCAGGTGTGGTGGCAAGATAGCCATACCCTTTCTTTGTCCCCGATGGGTTCCGGGCTTTCTTCTCCCCGCAGACTGTGATGACCTCGGGGAGGGGCCTTGGCAAGAGGGTGTACTGCGTATACGCGTCCGCACGTCGAGGTAGTATCACGAGCATCACCAAAGGTGCCAACATGGCCCAGCACATATTTGTCTAGCTACAGAGTGCCTGCCTGCCTGTTGGCGTGATATTGGGAGTTATAAATAGCTTGCAATGGTCAGACTAATACTAAAAGTATTTGGTACTGGTGGATTGCCAAGGTGCGGGGAAGAAAGATGAAAAGGAGTATGAGTTTTGGGGTGACCTTGTCAACAGGAAGTAGAGGGACTGATTCTTACTGTAAGCAGTATACAGTTTGTACCTATTTTACTGGGGATCATTCAACCCGCAATAGCAGTGGACCAGTACTACTTCGCACATTACTGTACTCCGTATATACGTGCAAGTAATAAACGATTAATCACCTGTCTAAATGCTTATTATAATACATGGGAGTAATGTTTTTACTGACTAAGGTACCTGGTAGTGACAAGTGACAGCGCCGAATTGTCGGCTCACATCGGGCAAGGTTGACGCTTGGTGATTGGTGAATCAGCGCCCAGGACCGCCAGAACTCATCCCATCTACTTTACTAGACCTAGAACTGATTAATATTCCTCAGCCCATAACACATGCTGTACCACAGTGATTGGGTAACCTAAGCCAACTTTGTCCTGATGTTATCGTCTTGGTTTTGTCATGGCAACCACACCTCGCTGAGCAGACGAGCTGAAAGTTTACTTAGGTGTGCACACCTGGGTGAAGAACGTGACTAAGCCAGACGTTGAGAGAGAAAAAAAAGGATACCAGAATTACGGCATTAGTCGGACAATTTTGGTAAGGAGCTTTTTTTTTCATTCCCGAAGGCCACTGCCGACGAACTTGCAAATCCCGAAGGGAACAAAGGGGTTTCCCGAGGTGGTAATGGGAGAACTACCGTTAAAGTGAACGCTTTATGCGACCAAAGATGCAGCATCATCCCTTCACCCGCACGCTGCTGCTGGTCGCAAAAGGCGAAAACGGCAGGGTGGGTTCCATTTTGGTTTTTTTAGGGGGAGAAAATCATACCCGGGCGTCCGTCGAAGCTTCTTCAACGCGAACTCTCTGCCTCTTGTGGAAAAACAAGGCCGATTGAGCCGAAGAACGCCATTGCGGGTCGATCCGCCAGAAGCCAAACAGACAGGCAAGGGCGTACCTGACAAAAAGACACTAAGTAAAAGATTAAATAAATTACATCCGTAAACACTTCCCTCCATCCCGCCATCCCGCCATCCTACACGGCAAAGAGAAGGAGAGGCGGACGCGACTCGGAGACTTGGGAGATTTGGATGGAGTCTAGGCTAGGCATGCCAATGGGATCAGATGGAAGTTGGTAATTGGATGGGGTGGTGTACAGTACTGTTGGGTTATTTTTTTTCTTCACTCTAGTGATTTGCGACATGAAGATGTTAGATCAAGGCACGGTACATATGTAATTACTACCTCCACATGCAAGCAGCTACGTAGGAAACAAGGCGGGTGGAGTGAGGAAACCAGACTGTTGGGACTTGGCTTTTTTTCCCCTTGTAATGATAATAGTAAGTTGCAAAAGTAGATCCAGTACAGTACAGTATGCGCAAGCAACAACTGATGGGCAGCAAATTGGAGGAGTAGCAAGCTTGGCAAGCTTGGCAATCGAAGCAAGGGACAAGAAGGCAAAGAGTCCTGATACAGAGCCAGAGTTAATTGAGTACCTACTTACGTGGTCCTTCGTAAAAATTCCGCTATGAGGAATTAATTAATACCTAACTACCTTGGGTGTGAATGGGTAAGGTAGGTGTAAAACTACATCGGTAATTAAAGAACAAATCTTTGGGATCGATTAGTGGCGAAAACAGACAAATCAAATAAGAGATGAAACAAAGCAAAGGAAGCAGTAGCATTACTGGACGATATTACTACTACCCTCCTATTCTGGTTTGGTCGGTCGACAGATCCAAACGGGTTCTCTTCCTATCGCCGTACCACGGTACATGAAAAAGTCTCCTATGGTACTGTAGATACTGTCCGGTGGTGCCGTCCTCTTGCCTGCGCACTTATTTATGCAGTGAGTGGCAAAGAGGGGGTTCAAGCACATTGGTAACAGAACGGCACGGCACTGAGCCGGGCGCTAAATCCTATAGTAGAAGCCGACCGGGTTTTTGTCCTCTTTACCGCACCACGCTTGCTACGCTACCAAGGCTACGTGATGCTTGGTCATGGTGAGGTAGGTAGCTAAGGTAGGTAGGTAGCAAGGTAAGGTACTCCGTACTTACCCAAAGCAAGCCAAGGTACCTACGTAAAGGAACCCACCAACCCACACAAAATACCGGTAGAACCACACCCGAACGATGCCAGGTTCAATTAAAACAGGGCCCATCCATGTCAAGTGCGGACAGGGTTGCATTGCCTCGTGGGCCCAGTTTTCGCTTTTTGGAGGGGGGAGCAGCTTGGGGAGATTGATGAGATGACAGACGAGAAATAAACTTTTTATTTTGGGGCCCTTCAAAGGTCGTCGTCCACCACGAGTACCACCACTTAACATTATTCCACCGCTAATACATACAGTACCTTACGAGTACACATGACAACATCACCCCCGCCTCGGTCGGTCGCGAACTCAAGCAGTGATCAAACCAACTAGAGATCAGGTGGAGTTGGTGGTCCCCCCCGGACGACAATAACGAATGAAGAAAACGAGCCGAAATATGGCGCAACGTTCGGCCGACTCTGAGAACCCAGAATGATGTGTTCTTGCTAGGTACCCTGGGTATTACCTTAATTTAAAGTATAGAACCAAGGTGAATAATGACAGCGATAACTGTCGCGGGTCAGCAGTATTGCATTGCACTGTTTTCCAATCGCAAATTGATACGACCATAGTTCATACCTTTGGGTACCTTACCTTGCTCTTGCCGAATTCCATATTTCCATATGCGGCACCTAGGTCTAGTGTGGGAAAAGGGCAGAGAAAACCAGGGTTTAGCTACTTGACTACTGTAACTCGGGAACCTTGAAATAAAATAAAACACAAATAAATAGAAAAAATAGAAAAAAAAAACAAGGGTCTTTTTTAGAAAAATCGTACCATGTTGCTTCCTTTCCTATTTCGTTTGTACCGGTACATTGTTTACTGCATGCTTCTTCTTTTTCTACACACCTCCCCCCCATGATTTTTTCTTTCTACTGAAGTATCTCTCGAACGACTTTTTTTTTAACAGTTTCGACGACTGTGCCAACCTGTCGCCTTTCAAGGTTGTTTTGTGTGGTATCAATTACAGCAAGCACACAGTAAAAAAACACAACGACGCCAAGTGGAGGGAACCGGGCTGTTTTGGATGTTGGGTCTGTCGCTACATCCATGTGCCCGCCCATCACAATCAAAATTGTGAACAATGGACAGTGCGAGGGCAGAGATGCGGTGCATCGCCCATGATCGCACCCCCCTCAAGCCATGCATGCATAATGGGCTCGCCTGCCAAGTGTGGTCGTCACCAAGTTTCCCACTTGTACCTAGCCTTGAACCCACTGGATCGAAACTGCGGTTTACCGTACAACGCCATGCAGGAACCCCCCTGTAAACCATTGGGAGCAGCCATTGGGTAAAAATTGGTTAGCGCTAAGGCTGATTGGAAATCAGAGCAAACAGGCAGGGCAGGTACGGTACGGTACGGTACTGCACTGTACCTGATTAATTAGTACGGAAACGAAACAAGAAAGATGACAAAAAAAGAAAAAAAAAGGGACCACTCGAGTGCTCTCCAAACGGGCCAAATATGTCATACAGTAGAAGAAACATGTCTCGGAGCTTTCTTCTTATTCACTTGTGGCTTGTGACGGACGGGGATCATCTCGATTACCATAGATAGCAAAAAGGGGAGACAGTATTTGGTTTGTTTGGACAAAGCTAGGTAAGGTAGGTAGGTCTGCAAAACAAAACACGAAAAAATGATCTGATGACTAGCTAGTACCTGGTACCGTATTGAAAGATGGGAAGACGGATACGGGAGGAACATGAGACAACAAAACCCAAAATACATTGCTCTCTGAAATAGGTATTCCATCTGGGGCAAAAAAAAAAAAAAAAAAACAGAAACTGCCTGCGCCTCTCGTCTGCGCCCACGCCAGAGTTGCGGTCTTGCTTCCCGTTCTGAACAGCTTTTGGGCACGTTGTATATCCGGCTTGCCGGCGAGGGCTGCAAACTTGCCCTCTTTCAGGTCCAGACCAGCATGCGGGCCGGGGAACAAATCTTGGCTTCTCTGGCGTGCCCATCTTTTTACCATGGTAGGTGGTATCGACCGTTTTGGGACCAGGGGGGAGTATAGTTTTGTTCTCTATTTTATTTTATCTTGTTTTATTTGATTCTATTTTATTTTATTTTTCATCTTTATTCCTCATTATTATTCTTCATTCTACCTATTTCTCGGTACCCCCATCCATGACCTTATCCACCGGGGGTGCCTCCTGGGGATACTGGGGTGAAGCTTCATTTTTCCCCCAGCCAAACCATCGGGGAAATAAGTCAACGCAGGAAGGTAGTATAAAATCATGAAATGCTGGTCATGGGGGTGGACAAACCAAGATAGCCAAACGAGGAATCAAGCCCGCTTCTACAATTATTAGGTCAAGTATTCTTTGTCATTGACTTGTTTCCCCCCATCTTTGGTGGAGACCCCTGACGGGTACCTTTTTTTTTGTCTCTCCCCCCCCCTCCCCTCGCCTAGTTCCCGAAGCTTTCTCTAGGTTGGTCAAGGGTCTGTTGAGAGTAGCCGACCAAGCTTGGATACCACCTGCCTTGCCAAGACTTGCTACCCAGGCGAGGAGAAGCAGATCAGTATATATCTCGGTGCTTCTTCTCGTCTCTACTCTCGACATTCACTCGCTCTCCTCATTCCCTTCCTCACGGGTCTCCTTTCGATCTTGCATCCGGCCATTCCTTCTCTTTTTTTCTGTTGATTTGTTCTTCTTTTTCCTGTACATATCGGAAACTTTCCCACAAACAACACAAACAAAAAAGATGCACGCATCACTCTCAAGTTGGCTGCTCGCAGCCTCGCTCCTGACGCAGCCCATCAGCGTCTCGGGTCAGGGCTGTCCCTTTGCGAAGAGGGATGGGACCGTGGACAGCAGTCTTCCCCAGAAAAGGGCTGACGCGCCAGAGACGACGACCTTTGGCCGATGCGCGGTCAAGAGCAACCAGGCCGGCGGCGGCACGAGGAGTCACGACTGGTGGCCGTGCCAGCTCCGGCTCGACGTCCTACGTCAGTTCCAGGCTAGCCAGAACCCTCTGGGCGGTGACTTTGACTACGCCGAGGCGTTCCAGTCTCTGGACTGTATGTCTTCTTTTATTATTGCTTTATCTATTCATGTCCCAAAAATTGTGGCGACGACGCCCATACTAACAAGAAGCAAATTTGTTGCGCCACAGACGAAGCCGTGAAGAAGGATATCGCGGCTCTGATGACAGAGTCGCAAGATTGGTGGCCAGCCGATTTTGGCAACTATGGTGGTCTGTTTGTCCGTATGGCATGGCACAGCGCCGGTACCTACCGGGCCATGGATGGCCGTGGTGGTGGTGGAATGGTGAGTGAAAGCTGATTTGTGTTGACTATCTGACCCGACCATCCCATGTTTTTTTCCCTCTTCTTCTGCTTCCCGTTTTCCCACTTTTGCCACCAGCACAAACCACACAACAATCGATTACTTTTACTTGTACTACTGTTAGTAGTACAGTAAAATAGTGGCACGTGGGGGAGGCAAATTGATTAGGGATCAAACTGACTCCGCAACTTGCCCGCATTTTCTCACGCACCCACTTTATCATTATCTTGCACAAACTTTTCCAAGCCTTCATCACATATCGAATCCACACACCACCCCATGCTTGCATGTCAGACTATACCACAGACCAAACTCCATTTCATCTCCATCCATCCATCCGAGCGGAGCCTTTGTTCCCCCTTGCTGCCCTACGTCTGTGGGAGGGAGGGAATAAACTCTTTTCTTGGCAACTCACCATCGAATAAAAACAAACGGAAAAAAATCATGACCTTGCAACAACGGGGGATAGAGTGTGCCTTGGCGCAACCACCTTGATGGTGATTGGACGTGACTAGCTAACTTTAGATTTTTACAAAAACCAGGGTCAACAACGATTTGCTCCCCTCAACAGCTGGCCCGATAACCAGAACCTGGACAAGGCTAGGCGCCTGGTTTGTAAGTTTTTTAAGCCCGTTTTTGGGAGTCCCTTGGCCATCTTTAATCGCTGCATGAATGCATGTGAAAAAAAAGAATAGAAGATGACACGAGACTGACAAATCTACCTTTCGACATTCAGGGCCCATCAAGCAAAAGTATGGCAACAAGATCTCATGGGCTGACCTGATCCTGCTCACGGGCAACGTTGCCCTGGAGAACATGGGTTTCAAGACCCTGGGATTCGGCGGTGGTAGGGCCGACACGTGGCAGTCAGATGAGGCTGTCTACTGGGGTGCCGAGACCACCTTTGTGCCGCAGGGCAACGACGTCCGCTACAACAACAGCGTCGACATCAACGCTCGCGCCGACAAGCTCGAGAAGCCTCTGGCTGCCACCCACATGGGTCTCATCTACGTCAACCCCGAGGGTCCCAACGGCACTCCTGACCCGGCTGCCTCGGCCAAGGACATCCGTGAGGCGTTTGGCAGGATGGGCATGAACGACACTGAGACTGTGGCTCTGATTGCCGGCGGTCACGCATTTGGCAAGACGCATGGTGCCGTCAAGGGCTGTGAGTGGTTGACCCGCACACGAGACAAGATTGTGCCTATTTGGCGCATATGTTTCCTGAAATATCTTTTTTGTTGCTTGCTGCTTACTGACCGTTTGTGTTGTTTTCTCTGCAGCAAATATTGGCCCCGCCCCTGAAGCTGCTGACCTTGGCATGCAGGGCCTGGGATGGCACAACAGTGTCGGCGACGGCAATGGCCCCAACCAGATGACGAGCGGTCTGGAGGTTATCTGGACCAAGACTCCTACCAAGTGAGTGTTTTTTTTTCTGTTCTTATCTGTCAATCCCCTTGTCCTTGTCCGTCGCTCCTAGCCTTTCCTTGCCCCCTTCTATTCCATCTAGGAATAGGATGATCAATAGGATGATCTTCATCTGCCCCTCAAACTTGGCGCATCTTTAACCCACTTGGGAATGTGATCCAAATTTGGGGCTCATTCTCTTGCATCTGTTTTCCTGTCCTTTTTTTTGTCCTCTCTCCGGTTGCCTTCTCCCGCTATTTTCTCTCTCTACACTTTGCCTTCTTTCGGTGTGGTCGTGTTTTGCCTCACCTCTTGGCATTACCACCCCAAAAAAGAACTAGACATGCAAAAGACAGGGGTTTAAGGGGTCTCACCTTCTGCAAGGACCCACTAGCCTTACCGTCGCTTCGCCCCGAAAACCTATTTTTATCTCCCCGATCACAATCACAATTGCTGTTACCAATACCCAGTAGGTATGGTATAGGTACATTGTGACGGCAAAGCTGCATATCGCAACGCATGCAACCCTACAACGGAACCCTCCTTTTGTGCAGTGCCGTGGGGGGTTCACGGGCTATTTTTTTCTCCTTTTCTTTTTTTGCCCAGATCACAACATTTTTGCCAAGCGTCACTCAGCGCCCACACACACAACAACAGCAGCAACAATAACACCAACTAACCATCAAAACCACCCACAGATGGAGCAATGGTTACCTCGAGTCCCTCATCCACAACAACTGGACCCTTGTCCAGTCCCCCGCTGGCGCCCACCAGTGGGAGGCCGTCAACGGCACCCTCGACTACCCTGACCCCTTTGACAAGACCAAGTTCCGCAAGGCCACCATGTTGACCTCTGACTTGGCCCTGATCAACGACCCCGAGTACCTCAAGATCTCGCAGCGCTGGCTCGAGCACCCCGAAGAGCTGGCCGACGCCTTCGCCAAGGCCTGGTTCAAGCTCCTGCACCGTGACCTCGGTCCCACCTCCCGGTATCTCGGCCCCGAGGTTCCCAAGGAGAACTTCCTTTGGCAGGACCCCCTCCCCGCCAGGGAGGGCGACTTGATTGACGACGCCGATGTCGACAAGCTCAAGGCCGCCATCCTGTCCACCAATGGTCTCGACGTCTCCAAGCTTGCCTCCACCGCCATGGCCTGCGCCACCACCTACCGCAACTCTGACAAGCGCGGTGGTTGCAACGGTGCCCGCATCGCCCTCGAGCCCCAGAGGAACTGGGTTTCCAACAACCCCACCCAGCTCTCTGCCGTCCTTGACTCTCTTAAGAAGGTCCAGTCCGACTTTAACGGCAACAACGGCAACAAGAAGGTTTCCCTGGCTGACCTGATCGTGCTCGGTGGCACCGCCGCCGTCGAGAAGGCCGCCAAGGACGCTGGTGTCGACATCAAGGTCCCATTTGCTGCCGGCCGTGTCGATGCCACCCAGGAGCAGACCGACGTCACCCAGTTCTCGTACCTCGAGCCCCAGGCTGACGGTTTCCGCAACTACGGCCGTGGCACCGCCCGCGCCCGCACCGAGGAGATCATGGTCGACAAGGCCTCGCAGCTGACCCTGACGCCTCCCGAGTTGACCGTTCTCGTCGGTGGCATGCGCGCTCTGGGCGCCAACTACGACGGCTCCGACGTTGGTGTCTTCACCGCCAACAAGGGCAAGCTGACCAACGACTTCTTTGTCAACCTCGTCGACATGAACACCGCCTGGACCGCCTCGGGCACCGACGGCGAGAGCTGGGTCGGCACCGACAGGAAGACCAAGACCGAGAAGTACAAGGGCTCGCGCGCCGACCTCGTCTTTGGCTCGCACGCCGAGCTGAGGGCTATCGCCGAGGTCTACGCCGAGAACGGCAACCAGGAGAAGTTTGTCAAGGACTTTGTCGCCGCCTGGACCAAGGTCATGAACCTTGACCGCTTCGACCTCAAGGTCAAGAAATAAGTCTTTTTCTGATGACTTAACTGTTTTTTTAAACTCTTCTTGTCACATGCCTTTTTTTTGATCGTCTTAAACTTCTCTGCTCGTCAAGAGCTCCCCATGCGAGACATTCGCTACTATACCCAAGTTGGTTGCCTTTTTTTTCCTTGCGCAATCAACCAGCTGATACTTTGTCCATTTTTTGCGAGCTTTTTAATGCCTTGTTCATGACATATAATCCTCTTTTTTTTTTCCTTTACAGTTTTATGGGAGACATAGGCTAGCAATAGTCCGAGGATTTTTTTAGACGTCCTCCTGTTTATAAACAAAGATGATTTATCTATAACCGAGCCGCTCAAAGATGCTACTGTCATGGATTCGTGAATGTCGATTGAAACTATCACTTTTGTCGTCGACCAGTTGCTTCTCATGTCCTCTGTTGCGAGTTCCTTGAACCCGAACCAAGCAGTCCGGTCTCTTCATCCGGCTCCGAAGACCTAGCATTAGCCGCATTCGCCGCACCACCTGCTGTCGTGCTCTGCTTTTGCAGCGTGGTCCAGATCCCAGCGACTATGATCAAGAAGCCGCCCACAAGGCTCAGCGAGGAAGGCACCGTGCCCCAGATGATACGCTCCGTTGCGAGTGCAAACACGATTTGGGTATACTGTGCAACGAGATGTGTCAGGAAAAAAAAAACAAGACCTAGATAGAAAACGTCATGAACCAAGACTGTGGAACCGCATCAGGTCCAAGAAACAGAAAGAAAAAAAAAGACACTTACTATGAGGTTGGTCGCACGCCCTGCCTTTTCCCTCTGCAGCCCCTCGGTGAGTAGGAACTGCAGCAAAAACCCAGCGATTCCAATCAAAAGAAATAAAAGCCTGGTTATTCGGGGAGAACAAGGTTTTACACTGTTAGTGTTTTTTTTTTTGTTTTTGAAAAAAAAGCAACAACAAAAACAAAACAAAAACATACCAATGCTTTGGCCGATCAGGAAACACAAACTCCAGATCCGGATGCAGCAGTATGGCCAGCGCCGACCCGACGGTCGCCACCATGGCAAAGTAGTTTACGCTGACGAGCGAGTGCGCCCGCTTGCCGATGACGCGGATGGTGGCGTACGACGTGGCGGCGCAGAAGCAGCCGCCGACGCCGCCGACGATGGCCAGCGTCCTCTGCATCGGGGTCACTGCGGGCGGCGTCGGGGACGACGGCGAGAAGTAATCTCCAAGAGTCGCAAGCGCCGCCGCCGCCGCCGTCGTCGCCGTAGGGTCCTCGCCGAGGTTCGGGTGGCTGCTGCCAAACAGAAAGGTCGGGCGCGCGATGAGAAGCACCCCCGTGAATGCCACCACGCCTGCGAAAGCCTCGTGCTTGGTCATGGGTTCCTGTTTTTTTTTTCCTGACGTGTCAGCTGGGCAACGAAACATATGCAACAAACTCAAGCCCCCTACCCCCCCCCCCCCCCAAAAGAGACTTCCAAACGCAGCCCAGGGGGGAGGGTGTAGAAATATAAATGTCCCCAAAAACACACACACACACACACCTTCAAAAACACAAAACAGACAATAGCCGTAATGGTCGGGATGATAAAGGAAATAAACGTCGCATCGGACAGCGGCAGGTACGAGAGGGAATAGTACAAGCCCAAGAGGCCCGAGAAGCCGCTCGCGCCGCGGAGGAGCAGCAGGCCCCTGACGGACCGGTCGCCAAACGGCGCGTCCGGCACGCTCTTCCACCACATGTACAGGAGGCCCAGGATGGCGGTGGCCAGCATGCGCACAAAGATGACGTGCAGCGCGTTGAAGGGCGCCGAGTCGTCGTTGATCAGGATCTTGGCCGCTACGCTCATCTGTTTTGTGAGGGCGCAAGGGGTATTAGTCAAAATGTTGCAGCATCTACAAAGTATAAAAAAGAAAAAACAAAAGAAAAAAAGAAATCAAGGGGTAAACAGTAAATGGTCAACACAACAACCAACATACACATGAACCACACCCCTGGGCCAGAAACACAAACAACAACCCCAAGTTGCGCGTATAAAAGTCCTTCAGCTTTGCCGACACGCCATCACCATCTTGGTTCGACTCGGGCGCATCTTGGTCACCGCAGGCGCCGACTTGGGCATCATGGCCTCGGTTAACCGGCCGGCCGTCTATTGAAGAAGGTGACGACGACCCGGCGGTGGCCTTTTGCGGTTGAGAGGTTTGCACCGCACCGTAACTGGTTCCTTGGTCTTTTGTCATCTCAACTTTTCTTGTTTTGCTTTTTTCAACCTTAAAAAAAAACCCCGTTGCTGTTGTTTATTCGTCAGAGATCCTTTCTTTTTGGTAAAAAGAAAAATGTCAGATGGGGCAAAAGAGCAAAAAAGATTTTTTTAATTCGGCTACTCCGCCTAAAACTACAGCCTAATGTCTTCCGGGGGCCCCACTGAAGGATGCAACAAGATGGGCCGACCCATTTTACAAGCATTGGACCCTTTTGCTTTGTCATTTGCGCTTATTACTGTATATTGTATGGTATCCCTACAAATAGCGACTCTGTCATGTTCCGAAAGATTAATATCTGTAATCGCACATGATTCAATGTAAAACAAGAGTCCCTTGCCATTGAGGCATATCGAAAAACGAGTAATGAGGGGTGGGGTTGAGAACCTCTTTGACAAGGTTACTCGGAAAGTGACTCCCGGCCCTTGTACCAGTAGTACGGTATGTACAACAGTGGAGATTTATACACCAGCTTCCATGAACTTTTTAAAACCTTGACAAAAACAATTACTTGTTCACTGTGGTGTTTAGGCAAAAGTTTACCTGAGAAGACAAGATACGTGCATGTGAATTATCTACGAATAAACAACCGCAGCATATAAGCTTGCACACTGATGCTTGTTACACCCTGCCAAGAGGGCAAACCGAGTACGAGACATGCATAACTTACAACACCTGGACAGAACTGTCTTCAGGTCAGGTTTATCGTATCCTCCAGCGTATACCTAAATCGCACCCTGTCCAAGACGTTCCTCGTTCTTCTCCACTCGCCCAGCCACCGCTGAATCATCTGTACCTCCTGCGCTTGCACAATTAGTATTTCCCTCGGCGGGAGCTCTGCAGTCGTCTCATTGTCCCAAAGACCGTTCTCATCCCAGTGGTGCACCCCACCCTTGACGAGCAGAAACGGTTCCATGTCGGTCGAGTTGCGCTTGGGCGCCTCCGGAGCATGGACCCCAGCGTAGAGCCACGGGTCGGCTTCACCGTCCACAAAGGCCACGCGGGGGTAGCTAAAATTGAGCCCACCAAGCTTGTTGATGTGATCGACGTCTGGCAGTGCAGTGATGTTGAACGTGTACTTGCACTGAAGGCTGAGGTAAGGCAGGTCGATGAGGCGAGACAAAAGCGGGAGTTTGTTTTGGGGATATCCTGAACCTGTGATGAAGTATCCCCATCTTTTGATCGCGCGGGGGGTTTTACAGGTTAGCATCTGAACGCCCAGGTCTAACAGATAGCATGTCTTTTAGTAGCAAAATACTCACTGTGTGCAAACCTGATACTGCCAAGACCTCCATGACCAGGTGCTGAGGTCGTCATCTTGCCAAGCATCTGGCTCTACAAGCGAGAAGCACTCGTCCTGGGTAGCACCCATGTCTTTGCAGTCCTTGATGGAGGTGGCGTTGATCCAGCCGATGTAGTTCAACATCTGCGGCGTCAGAATCTCCAGATCGTTTGCATCCTCGTACCCGCCCAGGACCAGTAGGTCCCGCACCTGACTCCTCAGAGCCCTCGTGTCGGGATAATGAATGGCACTGGAAGAGACATTGGCGCAGTACTCGTACGTCGAGTTGTTGCTAACCTTTGGATTCCAGTTGAGCGACTGCCATCCCATGATGCCAGACGACAGGACGTTGGCGAAATCGTGCCGGTTCGTGAGGTTGGACAGCCCAAACACCTCCTTGAGCTGCTTCATGTTCTCGAAATCCCCATCTTGGGCAATCGTGTCGAGCACATTGGTGAGCTTTTGGGTGACGGCCACGCACTCGGGAGGTGCAAACTTTCTCTGGGCCTCACAATACTCCCAGTAGTCGACCACAGCAAGCGGCACCCCGGAAGACGAAATGGCCCCCCAAAATACATCCGGGTAGAGCTTCCTGGCAAAAGCCGCAAAGGCGCCTGCATACGAACCGCCATAGGCAAAGTAGGGGGTTGTGTGCGACGTCAGGTTCTTATTTTCATACCCGTGAAAAACGACATTCTTTGCGAAAAAGGCAGTGTCGGCAAGAGCTTGATCCGTGGTTAAGAAGCGAAGGTTTTCTGTCGTAAGGTTGGGTGTCGGGAAGCTTGCGCCGTAGTATCGATGTTCAAGCACGACGGCCATGCCTCTAGTCGCTCGGGCTATGCGGTAGAGGATACCCTTCTCCATAAAGGGCAGACGCTCCGCCCCGCTGGTTTCGCCGCCAAGCAGGACGATGACGGGTCCGCCATCGCGATAGTGGCTGGCGTCGAACCAATAGCGCAGTTCAAAGGTGTCGTTGGAGTGCGGCTCGTAGGATTTGTCGTTGTGAAAGTGGTCGACAGGAACAGAGATGTTGCGCGCGGGGTATCGGGGTTCGGCAGCGGCAACAACTCTGTTTGCTTGGTGGTGCTCATAGAACCGCGGTGTCATGAAGGATGGGCGCACAGCTGAACAGACCTGACCCGCGACGGCGACGACGATGGCAAGGCGCTGGATGATCATGTTGGCCAGCATCGCGTTGCTGGTAATACCGTAGATATAATCAATGAATGCTTGATAAATCTATCACATGGGCGCCCATTCATTCCAATCACAATCAGTTCCGCCTGCATAAAATAAACCAACTAGTTCTAGATAACTGGTTTCCAGGCTGGTGCAGATGCAGGTGGGCCAATTGAACTGAACTGGACTGACTCCCTACGGCGATGGTCAACGCACCAATCCGACCTGGGAGATGAAAACCAAGAGAGGTGATTCCCAGAGGATTGGAGAAATCAGAATCACAATCCAAGACAGATAGTCCGGCAATGATTGCGTTGTTCCTGCCTGCAGTCAGCAAGCTCCATCACCAACGCGACCCGAGCTGTGCAGGGTTGAACCTTGAAGCTGGGGGAGACTAGAACTAGACTAGACCCTAGTTCTAGACCTAGTCTAGTTGAATCATGCACGTGCAGCGCGTTTGCACATGAAAGGCTGTTGTTTCCCCATCGACCTGCCAAGCTCTGTCATCGACACTGCAACATCATGAGTACCCAGACAAGATAATGTACAACATTACCAGAGTCCGGGTTGACAAACAAGTACGACACCCACACAACATCATTTCGTCCACACCTGCTGCACTTGCTCTCTACGCGATCTGATGCTCAATCTAATCAAATACTAGACTAGCTACTTGGACGATTCTGCAGATTCCCAATGAAAAATAGTGCTCGCTTGTACACAAACTTTCGATTAACAAAAAACAAAATTAGCACTGATCCAAACAGCTATCCTCGTACAACCAACCTAAACAACAAAACACGTCCAATACCCCCCCAAACACGATGCTCGTCCCAAGCACCACCGCTCCGTCATCTCTCAACAATCTAGAAGTAACTCCTCATGGCATCTTGGTATCCGGTTCCTCCCTTCAGGTCGCGATCAAAAGACATCTGGACGTCCAACACCTGCTTTATGTGCGACATGCAGAGAGGCTCGCCTCGGTTGACCGCCAATGCCTGCGCCGTACCCACTGTATTCTTGATCTGCCGTCCGTTGAGGTCATGTCGCGCCAGGGAGTCAAAGTCAGACTCGTTGAACGGCATCAGTTCCGCCTTCTCCATCACCCGTACCCTCTCAATAAAAAGCTTAAAGATGGCCTTCTTGGCCTGCTGCGTCAGCCTGTCGTATCGGAGTGCGATGTGGATACGGGATTGGAACGCGTCGTCGAATGTCTGCCAAAAGTGACACATTGTTAGCCATTAGATTCAATGCATCCATGGTAAAGGACACCGACAAAGTTGACGAGGCACGTGGACCAAGTCATCAAGACTTACCTCTACGCGATTTGTCGTGAGGAATAGAATTCCCTGGAAATATTCAAGCTGGCGCAGGAAGATGCTGACTAGCGCATTGCGGTGGATATCCGCAATGTTACGCTTCTCCAGAAAGACGTCGGCCTCATCCAGAAGCAGTATTGCGCCCCAAGCGTGGCAAATGTCAAGTATCTTTTGCAGCTCTGCCTCGAGGTAGCGCGAGTCGGTGCCTAGTTCTCCTGCAGATACCATGTATAGCGGGCATTTGAGCAGCTCGCTGATGCCCTCGGCCGTCAACGTCTTGCCTGTACCTGGCGGGCCATGCAGAACGGCGACCAAACCCTTGCCCTTGCCCTGAATGACATCGTCGATGCTTTCGGCGGCGTGATACTTGTGCGACTCTACGAGGGCCTGTGAGGATAAGTGTTAGCACATCCAAAATCTCTGACAGGAAAAGACACGAAAAGAAAAATGATATTTGCCCACCTTCACAATGTCCTTGGTCTTGGCCTCCAAGACCAAAGACTCGTACGCCGTCTCGTTCCATTGAATTTCCTTGACACCAGAGACTGTAAACTCCAACCACAGCTTCTCGGCAAAGGCAAATCCAAGAACGACAGGGGATGCAGTGAGATAATCCTCGTCGCTGAACTCGGGAACCTTTTTGGCGTCAGCCTCCTGGTTGCTTGCATCATCGCCACCATCGGCGTTCTCTGCTTTGTCAGCTGCATCGTCCTCGCCCTTTTCCGGCACCTGATCCAGCTTCTCCTTGCCCTGATTGCGCTCGGCCATAAATCTTGGCATGCGGATGAGCTGGATCTTGCCATTTGGATCCTTGACGGCCTTTGTGACAAACTTCATCTGCGCGCCCCTGCCACCGTCCGAGTCCGATGCTTCATCTGCATCTTCGACTTCATTATCTTCCTGATCCGAAATAATATCGTGGTCCTTGGGCCGGATATGAGATATGGGATAGTTGGGGTTGATGCGACGATGGATGCTGGGATCAATCATGATGCGACCATTGATGTTGACCTTGATGATCGACCGCTTCTTCTTGTAATACGCCATTCCGTGATGCGCCCGGTAGTTAACGCCTGCCAGGGAGACGAACTTTTTACCCCGCTCAATGAGGTCTTTTCTGATCTGCTCTTCTGTCTTGTGGAAGCTCAAGGGGTAAACCGGAAGACTGGTGATCTTTCGCGCACCACGAAATTCGGAGACCTCCTCAAACTGAGATCCGAAACCAAACTGCTTGCCATCGTATTCAAAGTACTGTTAAAATTCAGTGGTTAGTAAGGGCCTAAAACAGTGGTAGTCGGAGAAGAGAAGATAAATAAAATCAATACCTTGCCGTCAATGAGGTACGAAGCGCCTTTCATGATTCCAAAATGCTTCTCGGCCGACTCGACCTTGAACACCCGGGGTTCATCTGGACTCCCATAAGTTGTGGTAAAAGCCAACGTACCGGGCTTCCACAAGGCCCAGAAGAGGTCGAAGGTTATGAGCCCATTCTCGAGCATAGGTTCGAGACTATACGCCACAGCACAGTCAGTATCGCGTCTCCACAACAATGATACTTGTTGTCAGTGCAGAACACCTACCTGCTCTTGATTGATGCGTAATCTTTGTTCATGTATTTGATAAGCACCTTGAGATGAGACTTTTTCTCATCTATGCGACGTTGCTCCTTCTTACGGCCGCGTTTGGTCGACTTTGCTGGCTTTGCCTTTCTGAGATGTTTGAGGTGCCGTTTGAGGTCGTCAAGATAACTATACACGAGAAAAGTCAGTACCACCATCCATCACGGTCTTGATAGTGCGTGGGAGAGCGAGATCGAATGACACATCACCCCTGATCAACAAGACTTACAGAAAAAGCATATTGGGGTCCAGTTTCGGGGTCTCCTCGACCAGACTCACGCCCTTGATGCTGCCCATGACCTCCTGCAGACACTCTCGGAGAAGTTTGCTCTTGATGTCCACGTGTGTGTTTTTGTACTTGCCCTCCCAGTCGAATGAGCGACGGACGTGGAAGATGTACTCGTCGTACTGCGTGTCTGGTGATACTTCGGCAGTATCCTGGAGCTTGTATGAGTGAAGATTATTGTCCCATACGTGATCGACGCGCTTGAACTCTGGTCGACCCTTGTTGCGCCGGTGTTTCTGCTTCTGCTTATGATGCCTAACCGGTGGAAACAGATGACCTGGACCTCCATTCCCCATGGAAAAGGGGTCGCCTCTGCCTGGGCGACCTGGGGGCGGCCAGCGCCCTCCACCGCTTGGCCGCAGAGGCATGCCTTGCTGTCCGCGGTTGCCCGGGTCTATAATTCGGCTTTGAACGGGTGGAAGAGGCGGTTGGCTAGGATAGGCTGCCGCATAGTTGATCCCAGTGGGGTAGGCAACGCTGCCGGGGTAGGGAGTGCTTTGAGGAATCGTGACACTCCGTTGCTGCATTTGTTGTTGCATCTGAAATTGCTGTTGCATTTGCAACTGTTGAACCTGAGACGAAAGCCTGGCGATCTCCTCTCGCGAACCAAGTCTCCTAGTGGCACCGTCCATATCGGATAACATGTCGTCGTCGTCGCGGTCTGAGTCGGAGTCGGAGTCGGAATCGGAGTCGGAACCTGTAGCTGTCTTACCCCCAAGGAATCTTGTGAGCCTATTACCGCCCGCGGACTTCTTCTTGGACTTGTGGTTGTCGTGGCGCTTCTTGGTCCCGCTGCGCTTCTTCTTCTTCTTACGAGACGCGTACTCTGATTCGGAATCGTTAGACGAAGAAGATGACGAAGATGAAGACGAGGACGAGGATGAAGACGAGGACGAGGATGAAGACGAGGCAGAGGAATCCGAATTGCCATCATCCTCAGAGTCGGAATCGAGGGCGGACGACTCTGTGGTCCTGGAAGGCAACTTGCCCGCCTTTACCGACTTGCCCGACTTGGATTTGCCGTGCTTCTTTCCATTGCGCTCCCCTTTGAGATCCTTCTCAGCAGTCCCCTCGGACGTGCGCGGCTTGGAGCCAAAAGTGGCATCTGGGGTAGGGAGCATCTTGGCATCGGCGCTATTAACGGCGGCTGACAACATACCGTTGAGCGCATCTGGATGGCAGCTCACGGCTTGTTGATGGCTCACGTTCTGCGTAGATTCCATTTTGGCGGATCAAGAGAGCCGATAAATGGGATGCGCGTGACTTTGGTTGGAGGGAAACCCCGGGGGTCTGAAGATAAGAAGAAGGCTTGGGGATGATGACGAGATTGTTATATGAGGGGAACTCCAGGCCGATGGCGGGGAGCTAGGTTAGGGGATACGGGGAGCTGAAATGTGATGGCCAACCAAGGTAAGGTAGATAAGTAAGCAGAGTCTGGTACAGAGACGGGCTAATAAGACGGGCGGCTGACTGAACGGCTGGCACTTCAGGTCTCGGCCAATCACACTTGGGTCGGGGGCCTTTGGTGCGACGGCTTCTTCAATGAATGACTATTTCTAGGCATCTAGACATCCAAATAGGTTCCAATGACCGATGCGAGAGGAGAGGCCGCCAATGCTATTTACGGTGGTTTTGGGAACGGTAGGTAGTCACCTAAGGTACCTGGTAGCTTATGACAAATGACGTTGCCATCTGCCGCGGGCCAAGTCAATATAGAATAAGGCTAGCACTAGTTTTAGACCCAGTTCTAGACAGCGTGCAAAGGAGGCTGACTGGGATTATGGATGTTGTCTGTTAAATGCAAGTCAAAATAGAGCAGAATGGAAAAGCAACAGGAGGAAAGCGAGGGGTGATTCTTGGCATGTTGCGCACGAAACCAAGTTGCAAAGACGGACGCAAACGAACGACGAAAAAAAAAGAGCGAGAGAGAGCAAGTCTTTAGGACCAATGGATTTTGGAACACTTTTTGGCCACACCCAAGGCAACAGCGGCATGCACGAGCATCCTCTACGGTCACCTTGGGATGGTGCATGCATGTATTTTTCAGTCGGCAGCTGCACCCATTCACTTAACCATCCATCTGTCGTGTAACCCTCTGGCTAAGTACAGTACCTTACCAACTTACGTACCTCCTTCTTGTTTCCAACCAGTGAAGGAAGACACCCAATCAATCTGGGTAGCGCTGCCCGTGTGTGCCGGCCGTCGCAACCAATTTTTTTGTCTTTTTCTGCCGTACGCCTGCAGCAAACAACTTGATCCGCGCCGCCATTTGCCAGCAGGCCAGTATGTAACAAGTAGGTACTCAAGCAAGGCTCTTAAGATATTTTGGTTGGATTGATTGACGTTTGTCAACGCTCGGGGTAGTCTATCCTGGAGTCCTGGACTACATAGAACTAATGCACCTTTTGCATGTTGCAGGATGAGATTTGGGGCTAGTGATGTTGGTACAGGCGAAAGAGAAAAAAGGAAAAAAAAAAATGAGCCCCAATCGTGGGTGGTAGTATCGAAAGAATGGGCGTCTTTTTGGTCTCTATTTTTCGGTCACAAAAGCCGCATACAAAGTGAAGCAAACGGGAATCGAGGCAAGGCACGATGTGGTGGGTAGTTTCCTGTCTGGGACGGGATCCCAATGTCAAGGCGGACGCACTCGATAGGCTAAAAAATGCTCTCGTCACTCATTAAATGGCCCAGGCAGGTAGGTAGATGGTTGCCTCTGTATCATGCTGGGATGATCAATGTCGGCTCGGCCGGCCGGGCGGTCATGGTTGGTTGGCTATTTTCTAGCGGGCCTGACCATCTTGAGCAACCGGTCCATGCATGCATCAAATTTACGCCCGCATTAAGGGCGTAAACGGTTTGAGGCGATTGACTTGCCGTAGTGTGTACTTCAGCTTATGTTTTTTTCTTTCTCTTTTGTCTGGCGCCGGTCCACGGACGTCGACTAGGTACCGAATAACCTTTTTTTGGATTACCCATCTAGTCGGATGAACTCTGATATTTTTTTTTTCGTTGCTAGCAAGCTAGATATACAATTCTAGGTCGCTGATACGGATGGATGTCAAACACAAACAGGATGAGGATGGAGACGAAGAAAGAACCCTCCCTACCAGACAAACGCAATCTTTGGGATTAATTACCACAACGTACAGCCCCCAAGTAATTAGGGCCAGGGCAGTTTCCGGTAGCATGGAACCCACCATAGCCTGCCCTTCCTGCCCTGAAAATGTCGCTGCACATGGCATGGAGTGGAGCTAGCGTCAAACTCAGGGCTAAAAGCGACACAGCAACCGAGAAAAACACAATTCAATCCGGTATGGTGTAGGGGTTAGCATACCGCGTTTTCACCGCGGCGACTCGGGTTCGATTCCCGATATCGGAGATAATGTGTTGTTGTGATTCACATGGGAACAAAAGTGATTCTATCAGCAGTATCGAAAATTTAACCACGAATGGGTTTCCTAATTCATTCGCTTTTGCCAATGCAACCAACGGCGTCCCCAAGTGGGACAGGTCAGGTCAGCCAGGTGCGGGGGAAAACTGCAAGTCTCTTGATCTGTACTTTTTGTGGCAGGCACGGCGCAATTCTCTTTTGTATGATGGATGAAGGCTTTCGATTGGCAGGTGGAATGGAACAAGGCGATCGGGAAAAGACTGAAAACATTCTCTTTTATTATAAACGAACCCAGAGATCCGGACAGAATGAACAGTCCTACTCTGCGGGAACAAGATAACCGTCGTCTTTCGGTCGATGCTGCCAAGCAGCGTTAGCCCAGAATACCCTACGCTTTGCAACGCTGCCGAGACTGGAACCCATCATTGCTCTGGCCCCTAATCTGCAAGATTTACCAGCAAAAGTATAACTGAGCCGCCTCCATATTAACCTAGAGGCTCGACTTTTAAGCCCTGCATCGTCGACCACACTGCTTAATGCCGCTCCGAACTGTCCCCGGCCATAACCTCTACCACTTCCTTTGCTGGCGCCCATGTGTTCATGTTCAGATTGACTCTGGCGCCTTCGATTGTGGCGGAAGTACTGCGTATGGTGGTGGCTGGATGTGATGGCAAAATCAGATCCCCAGGGTGATCTATGCAATTCTTATCGATGATAGTCGAAAACGGCCGCGACCGACTCTTTTGCAGGCTCCTCATGCCTCCATCGGGCTCCGGGGTGACCAAAGGGAACAGAACTCGGCTTGCTGGCTGCTCGTGCGCTCCAAGCTGACAGGCTATTTCGATGGCCGACGCCGGCAATTCAAGTCGCTGACATGGCACCTTGCTTCTCGGCTTTGACATGCCACCATAGCTCCGTTGTCTCGACTTCAGCGTCACTTCCAGCGCGCCGATATCCGTGCTATCCTTCGCCTCGGACTGCATTGGATGCCGTGAGATCTTTCTCACCCATTTCTCAGCTGTCGAGCGAAGGTCAGATCCTAGCATCAGTACATCCTTCGTCATCATGTAAATATTTTCATCCCGGTCCCCTCGGATTTGAACATATTTCTCGGCACCTTTTGGCACTACAATGCTTGTAAGCAAGCAAGTATACGCCTTGTTTAAACAATTATCGTCCTGGCTGCATCTGGTATAGTCCTTTTCCCCATTGCGATCATGTTTTCGAGACAGGCAAATATGAGTCACAAGAGCATATGTCGCTGAAAGGTCAGAATCCCCGAGGACACTCGCCCAGCTGTTCTCTTCTAGTGGGAATTTGATGAGGTGCTCCATGTTCTTGTGAACCAACGCGACCCGGAATGACTTCCCGTCGTTGCCGGTATCATCCAGAAGCTCCAGTATGCTAGCAATCAGCTGGCCGACATTCTGGCGGGAATGTTGATGGGTTTTCCAAAACCTCAGGAGTTCCTCTCTATCATTGCTTTCAATGGCTTGACGCAATGCCATACCCCAGTCAGTGTTGGCCCATGATGGCATCTGGACGTCAAGGTACTCTTTCAGCTCGTCTCGGAACAACATGTCACGGAGGGCAATTCTTCGGGCGTTTCCCGTGCAATGGCTGACCTCTACGGCTAGCAAATGGTGAAGTATCCAGGGGTTCGCTCGAGCTGGGGCCTGGGTCCATTTGGTAAGAATTCGCTGCTTTAGAGTTGTTCCTGGTATCTTTTTGGCCTTGCCAGTGACGGAGAAACTGAACATAGACAACTCAACGCCAGCTCCAACCTCGAGTCCATCTTTGACCCATTTGGCTGGTCTTGTCCCGGGAACTCCTAGCATGTCAATAGAATCCGCGAAGAAGGCCTCTGGGGTGTATTTACATCCTTTGTTGGGATGTAGTCCAGAATAGGCCTCTGGATCCGGCTCTGCAGCCCCAATAAGGAGTAAATCGCCATCTCGGAGAAAGGATTTTGGGGGTTTCAACAGCCTCCGAACCCCACCGGCACAGCGGCTCAGGAAGTGCTTCGGCGCCGACTCCCAATGACAAGGCACAACTGCTTCATCATACTCCAGGATGCACCTGGCCTTTTGAGCGTGTACCTTTTCGCTTTTTTGGCGTCGGATGACACCTTTGGCGGTATTGTGTTGCAGGATCTTGCCGTCATCATCTGGATGTCTGACGGTATAGACTGGTCCCCACAAGTCGGCAAACAACGGCATTGTGGTCAGTATTGACAGTGCCTCATTACCATCGCGCGGGTCGAGCTTCCTGCGAAGAACCCATACTTGGCGGTCCAGAAGCCCGTCAAGGCAGGCTAGTCGTTGCAGAGAGAGCTGAGCACTGCAATACTTGTCTGAAGCCGGTACCTCGATTACTCCCGGCGACAAATTTGCATGTCTTTGTCCCTGTGGGATTAATTCCTCATCAAAGCGGCTGATATGCGACCCAGAATAGGATATGAGCCCCAGATCCAGTATTCTAACGAGCCACTGACAGTCAGCCATGATCCTAAGGTCAGAGTCCCATTCCGGATGCACATGGCATTGGTTCTCAAAAGCCTTGCCGATCTTCGCGCTTATATTATCCAGGGCACTCTGCAACATGCTTTCCAGGCCAGGAGGACGAATCTTGTCCGTGCTATCGAGTAGCTCCCAGGGTTTCTTCATGAAATTCTGCAGGTATTTGATCGCATTGATGACTTCCACAAGTGAGGCTCGATAGATTGGAACTATCTCGGCCACGGCGCCTGGGCGGGCAACCAGAATACTCAAGAAGTCAGACGCAAATCCATGCTCCCGAAGATTATCAAGCTGCTTAAGGATTCTTTCCATGTTCGTATAGTTCTCCGTTGCTCGGGAGTAGCTGTGGTCAGTGCCGCGAACGGAGTTGATGGCATATGGAGGCCACTTAGCGGGCTCCGAAGGTTTAGCCCCTGAGCCTAAGCGAAAATGCAGGGGGCTGTTCATGAGGACTGCAAGCTCTGAATCTCGGAGTATGTGGTGTTGTAATGCCCCAAGGAGGACTTCATAACCTTCAGGATCTACAATGTCCAAGTCCTCGTCAAAGTCATACTTATCCGCCATGGTCTTCCAGTGTCCCCCTTGCGAGACGTAACTGGATGGGACGAGAGGCTTTTGCCAAAGCATTTTTTTTGAGCTTTTTCCCTTTAACTGCTGTTCATTTGGTGGTTGTATCTCGTCTGGCTGATGTTTTGACTGAGGGTAGCCAATGCATATCTTCTTAGACCGGGTGCATTGGGTGCATGCTGGGCGCTTCTCATCGCATTTGATTCGTCTTAGCCTAGTATATGCGATTGTGAAAATCAGCTTTTGAAGAGCTAGCGGTTACTCTGAAGGAGACTTGTTGGTTGTTATTGTGTATTGAGGAGGGATAAGGCGAGTTCTTACTTGCAGTTTTTACATCCCGACCGCACTTTTTCTTTAAAGGGTGACCTAATTATACTTTTGGGTGTTCCTGAAGGAGGATACAGTGAAGGAGGCCGCAGCGCGGCGGTCGACTGTTCTGTTGACGGTGGTCGCGTTCCGTCGCTTGGTGGGCTCATGTTTTTCAGAATCGACCAGTTTGACGTGCTCCCATCGTCAGGTTTGGCACTTTCGTCCGCAATTTTGGCACTTCCTTCCGCCACTTGGAAATTTTCTTCAGCGACCCATCTCTTCTTAAAAAAGTCGAAGCGAAGGCGTGGAAGGGCTGTTAAGGTAGGGGCGACGACGATCTCCTTCCCAGGATCTGTCACGAGGCTGTGCGGGATACTTCTCAACCTGAAGGCTTCAACGGAAACGGAGTCCTCTCCCTGGAAGAAGATTGGCGGCTGGATCTCCCACGGCTCTGCTTTTTCTTGATCTTCCGCCTGGATTGATGGCGGTAGCGTCTGCACTATACGTCGAGGGTGAAAGACCACCGGAGACGGAGGCTGCAGAGTCGGCGTGGTAATCTGCTGTACTGATTCATGTGATGGATGCGGTGTCGATGTCGGGTCATCTGCTGAATCTTGGCCAAATTGACCGACAACTGTCTCCGGTGATGTTGTTGCAATCATACCGCACCCATCCTCTGGGCACGGATCGTGCTGTTCGACAGCAGTATTCATTTCGGTCGGCCAAGACGGTAAAGCGCGATGGCATACAAGCCTTTGAGAAAGATTCTCAGGTTAGAGATATGTAAGGGTATCCGGTATATTATACTACTGTATGCGCGGGATAAGAACAGTTCTGAGCAGCGATATTTGTCAAGCGTTGGGTGTGGCTAGGCATGGGCAGATGGGATCGGAAGCCGGAGGTGTTTGTTGTTTGTTTTCAGGCAATACTGATCAATCGCCTCCCCTCAGCTGTCACACCTATTCGACAGCTCTGGCCGCACAGAGTCGTATCGTGGTGGCGCAACTGCGGCTATGCAACTACGTTCGTGGACTTGGCGCAGGAAATGTGTGCATGGCTGCAGCTGGGAGGTAAGGCTCCCTCGCTCTCTCCTCCACGGGCACAACTGCCGCAGTCGTGCACAAAGAACTTGACCTGGGTTATTGAGCATGGTCTATGTGGTAATAATTGGTAGGATTTCACTAGTGTTGCGAAGATCATTGGGGGTAACCGATATCTGTTTTGGCACCCAAATGTGAAAGGCCAAATCCGACTCCAGTCGCAATGTACACAGAGATTACCACCTTCGTAGGACATTACTGCTCGTCCCCACCAGTCTTGGCGCCATCTGCACCATTGGTTGGCCCAGTGGTATCGCTGCTGCCCAACTTCGCAGCACCGACAGCCCGCCCAAGCTCGATAAGCATGGCCTTCAGCTCCTTGACCTCTTCCCGCAGCTGCTGCACCTCCAAAACGGCCGGCTCCTCCTCGACGTTGGCCTTGGCCATACTGACAGTCTTGTTCCATCCATCGCTCTCAAAATCGATCTCGTCCTCCATCTGCTCCCATTCCTCCTGCACGTCGTCGTCCTCTTCGCCGCGCGACCGGTTGGCTCTGATCTCGCCGGCGGCCCTCATCTCAAACATGGCCGTGAAGAGCAGGAGCGGCGAGTACAGGACCGCCATGACGATGTCGTTGAGCCGCTCGTACATGCGCTTCTCCATCCACCACTCAAAGGGCAGCGCAACCAGAAACACTTCGATGAGGTTGAGCGGCGCGATGTAGACGTTCTCGTCGGGGGCGCGCACGAATTGCATCGTCTTTTGTGCAAACAGCGCCAGGAACTCGTCGTCGGCATTGTCGTAGATATCCTCATAGGCAGAGTTGTACAGCGCAATGAGCACGTTGAGCAGGATGACCATGACGATGAAAGTAAAGAAGTAGTAGAGTATGATGCCGAACGGATGGCTAAACTTTTCAAAGCCGCTAAAGTCGGGGCTCTGCATGAGCGCGTTGGCCATGGACTGGATGATGAAACCCGTGTCGCTAAGGGCGTGGTCGTCTGCGTAGTCGAGACCGATGAAGCTCTGGAAGAAGCCAATGATGATGATGGTAAGCAAGGCGAAGAAAATGATGGACTCCTTCATCATGACCTTGAGAACGACCAGCATGGCGCCGAAGAAACGGAACGTGTCGAGGTACAGCAACAGCCTGATCCAGAAGAGAGGGGCGCTGACGGCCAAAAAGTTGTAGCTAAGCTCGTTGAGCTGCTCACGATCGGTCTTGCCATCTTCGTCCTGGGCTGGACCGTCAAAAGGCTTGCTAAAGGCGAAGAAACGAATACCCAGGCTGACCATCAGCAACCCATAGAGAACGCTGTTCAGAGCGTTCCAGAACCCCAAGATACGATAGCCCGCTTTCCAGACCTTGGTGATCTCGTCGCAAATGAAACCGACGGTAAAGAGGTACATGAGACCCTCGACGATGTCAAGTTCGCCGCTGCGGTTGACCGTACTGATGGCGCCCGTGTACAGACCCAGATAGATGAATGAAATCACGAGCTGGGCTGCATTCTGGTAGATTGGGGCGCGCATGCGATCGGGGTCCATGTGGACGAGGAAGCTTGTGTTGGCTTTGTCATGATAGTCGATAAAGTTGGAGGGATCGTCCTCATCCTGGACTAGCCATCCGCGCCATAGATGACTGATGCATTTCTGATAACCGGACGAGCCAATGACTCGAAGGGCATGCAGGTCGACGGCGCGTTCAATGACGTTGGCCGCAGGCATGTCCTCTCCATTGATGGTGATAGAGTACCGCTTAAGTAGCACCTTGTGCTGGAGATACTCTACGTCTTCTTCCTGCTCGATTCTTGGGGTGGGTTAGCCGGTTGAGACGCATTTCACGTGATTCAGGCCGCGACTTACATCGCCTTTGCGATGACCTCGCACGCAACGCCCCTGACCAAGTGAAGGTCGGCATCCCAAAGCTCTACCGAGGATTGATGCGAGAACCACCTCTTGCAAACAAGCAAGCAAAAGACGACACAGGCTCCATATTCAGAGCCACCAGCCTGCTTGGCGGCCTTGATAACCTTGTTGGTGATCACTTTGCTGTGTGGCTTGGTGATGAGGCTTTCCTCGAGCTCGCAGGGAACACACTCCTCGATCAGACGACGCAGGCGGACAGCGACCTTGGTGACCTCAATCGGAGGAACGGACGACTCGATTATGCGATCATGGTAGCGAGGTAGCACTGTAATTGTTAACGATGGCCCAAATATATCGCTTCTAGCTCATACCTATGCGTATATATATCAAACATACAGTGACGGCGCTCGTGCCACCAATTGTCGTGATGGTGGCTGCCGGGACTCTTGTTCAATCCGAGAACAGTGGCCCAAGACCTGTTGTGACGAGGCATCTTGGCAATTGTATGGCGCTCGGGCAGATCTGAAAATTAGACCTCCACTGGCTGGGAGAGAAGAAACTCAAGCAGTTGGCGAGACGAACAAAATACTTGGGGAGCAGAGGAAGAGTTTAGTCTGTCATGATTGAGGGAGCTTACCGCCCAAAGAGCGGACGGACGGATCCGACGAAGCTTTCCTTGGAACCGTTCAAGCTTCAAGCAGGGAATCAAAGACCACGGATCCCAGTAGCTTGAGCAGGGGTTTGAACTTAATGACGTCGATAACGTTGGAGAAATCGTTATCTGATTGCAGCGAATTAATTTGGTTTGATTGATTGCTAACAAGCACTGGCCGAACTGAAGCTGGAGCCAGTTAGCGCCCTAACGTCCCGAACACCAGGGGTTGGTTTGCAAGGTGTTTACCCCGCATTGGAGACTTGGCTGCCCGTGCACAAGTCTGTGGTCTGGGGTCTGCAAGCAAAAAAAGAGAGTATCGACTGTTGACAGTCTACTTTGTTTCTAGAGCATTCAATCAATCAATCAATCAATCAATCAATTAGACACAAAAACACCACGCATCGATATAGCTCAATTGCTTCTATTATTTCCACCGTGCTATTGCTGCTAAACCAAATTGTGATGTAGCTAACTTGTAACACTCGTCTAGGAAATCTAGACAGTCTCTTCCTTCCCCTTTGCTCCGCCGACGTGAGCCGCCGCCGCCGTACCCTCACCGGCCACAACGCCCGTCTCTCCCATGACCTCCCTAGCATCCTCGTCGTGCTCGACATCAAACTTGCGCTTGAGGTGCTCCGGTCCGATCAGAGTCAAAATTATGGTGTAGACGTACACGCACCCCATGAAGATGCAGACGACCTTGCCATACTCGAACCGATGAGCGGTGCTTCCCGGCTTGGCCGGTAGCGGGAATCGCTCGCCGATGGTCGACTCGATGGTAGAGCTCGCCGACGACACCAAGTTTCCGAGCTGGTACGAGGTACCGACCACGAATGTCCGAAACGCGCCGGGAGACAGCTCCATGAGGTGGATCGGGATGACACCCCATGCACCCTGGACGCAAAACTGCTCAAAGAAGGCGGCCGCCGCAACGGCACGCGTGCCGACAAAAGTGTACGGGTACAGCAGCGCGCCACCGACGATGCACATGACAATGATGCTCAACCGACGACCAAAGATTTGACTGCAATATCCGACCGTGGTGCCGCCGAGGATGGCTCCGAGGTTGGCGACGATCTGCGTGATGGTGACGTCGTTCGGCCCGAATTCGAACTGGTTCGAAAGCATGGTCGGGTACAAGTCCTGACTGCCGTGCGACATGAAGTTGAAGCCGGCCATGAGGAGGACCAGGTACAACAGGATCATCCAGTGGCGGCGCAGGGCGACCTTGCCCTCAGCCACAAACGTCTTGGAAACCGAGGTTCCGTGGGCGGCAGCGGCCTGGCGCATCTCAACCTGCTGCTGGTACATGCGAGTCTCGGGAAGCAGCAGACGGAATGCGATGAAGAGGACCGGCGGGCATGCGCCGAACCAGAAGAGTGGGCGCCATCCATACGGTGTGGTGTTGACGAGGGCGCGGGCGAAGGCGGTTGCGAGAAGGTATCCAAGTGCATACTGTTCATTGCGGCATGGCGTCAGTCTGAAATGTCTCTTGCAAATATTTTGAACCGGGTAATGGGTAAGTGGCTGTGGTTGGCGCATGGTGACGACTTACCCCTTGCTGCAAAAGACCACTCATCAGACCCCTGGCCTCTTCTGGAAGATCTTCAAGCGCCGTGGCGGCGGCGTTGCCGTAAAGACCGCCCATGGCAATGCCGAAAAGGGCGCGGCAGGCCAGGAACTGGCTGTATGTGTTGCAGAATCCCGTGCCCTGAATGTGGATTGTCTAGTGTCAGCAACCTGTGATTGTGATCGATCGCCAAGACATCGCCCACAATTACTGCAATTGAGGCCAAGTCCAGGCAAGTTTGCGTAGGGTTGCATATGCCAAGTCGGTAAGCATCCGACACTGATGTGCCAAGACGACGCTACTAAGACTTGAGATATTGCTTGGCAAGTGCGAATGGACAACAGATAAAAAAAAGAAAAAGAAAAAGACTTACAAGTTCAAGGACAATGAACAACATGTTGTTGACAATAAACGGCCATTTACGGCCATAGCGGTCCGCAGCGATTCCAAATGCAATGGAACCGACAGACCGGAACATCAACACCAACGTGATTCCCCACGTAATGTCAGTATTTGTGCGGTCAAAGTCCTTGGCCAGGTCCGACACTGTCAAGGAGACGGTGAAGAAGTCAAATGCGTCCCAAGTCTGTAAGGTGTAGAAGAAGATCAGTCGTTTTGTTGATAATTCTCCTTGCCGATGCAGTTGTTGTTTTTTTTCTCCCCCATCAGATGAAAAGGGGAGAAAAAAAGGGGACTTACCCATGCAAGAAAGGCAACCATGAAAAAAGCCCAGCAGTGCTTGTCCAACATCAACAGCAGCTTCACAGGGTTCGGCGCCGACTCCATTGGAGGCTTAAGACTGGATACTCGTGTCGCCAGGTATCGCCCGGCTGACATTCCGTGCCATGGTGGGAGGTCAGCTTCATCTGTCCTCTTCGCCGTACCGACGTGATCAGTGCTGGGTTTCTCCGAGTCTGCCATGTTGGGTTTGAAGTATATGGATGGAGCTTCAGATGGCCTGTAAAGATGGCGGGTTGTCGTCACTGCTCCGTAAAAGGAACCACAGAGACTACCCAACGACAGAATAATAGACCAAAGCGAATGGCCACAGCACCAACCGAGTCGCAGCCGAGAAAAAGGTGGGAGACGTGAACTCTTTTTATTGCCGATCCAAGCTGGCTGTCCAACCTTTAGTAGACCCTAGACTAGGTACAACTTAGAAGTAGCTAATAACCCCCATGACAAACAGACAAGTCCACGAGGCGAGGACAGCGCAGGGAAGCCCCCACCTATCCCCCTCACCTTCTCCAGGAATAAAAAAGAAGGCATCAGTGAGTGTCGTACGGCGCAAGCCTTCGGAAAAGCGGCAATGCCGTAGCCAGGACGCTGATACGTGCCAGTGGTCGAGCGAGCGGGGGCTGCCCATCGACCCGCCTCCAACTAGCCGGACCACTTCGGTATCTGAGTGCATTAGGGCGGTAACAAGCAACGGAGGAGGATTGCATAGCCTAGTCACCCATGAGTTTGCAGGCGGGGAGTCGCCAGCCAATCCCGGGAGCTCCAATTTAGCTCGAGGGCTTCTCCCTGAGGTTTTTTCTTCTTTTTCTTTTGTTCCTTTTTATCAAGCCGATATTACCACAAAGTATTATTTTACCTTTTTAAGTACCTAACTAGTACTTTACCTATAGCACCAAGTACAGTTGACTGGTCAGGTCAGATGACTCGACATGAGATGACCACGACAAATTTCCCTACGGCCCAGCCTTTACCAAATTAGTCGTTCTCCTCTATTTATGACTTGGGAACTCTTGTCACTATAGGTAGATACCTTGCATATTTTATCTAGGTACCTTACCCTAGGTATTGTTAAATTTTGATTAGGCGAGGTACCTATCCGATACACATTTTTGTCGCATCTTACGGCGAAACTAGCACAAAGATTTGCAGAGAGAGAGAGAATGAGATAGAGAGACATAGATAGACATGAAGTATGTTCGGTCGGCCCGACTGGTCAAGCGCGGAAATGCTTCAAGAAAGAAGTGAGTGACAAATACAATGCAGCGTCATCAATCAAGTTTTTTCTTATCCAGTCGTACTGCTGCGCGTCCCAGGTTCCTCTTTCTGCTCCACAACTATTTTTTTTTCTCGACTCGAGCCATGTCATCCAGTCTTTTTCAGCAGGCTGGTCCCCCAGTCAATATTTCCTCTCTCCCCCCCCCATTTCCCCCACACACCACTGGCAACCACAAAATACTGGACTTCGTAAGCCAAGATTTGGCAAAACCCGACAAGCCTTTTTGATCCCCACAAAGCTTGTTGAAATGGAGGGGACCCCACCCCCCGAAAGCCCATTTCCACGCGAGCAGGAAGAATGTTCTCGCGCATTATGTTATTTTGTCTCCGATATCTGGAACCAAAACAAATAGGTCTAGGTTAGATTGGTTCTTTTTTGTCCACCTGATCTATTCCGCGACCGGTGTACCGACCCCAGGAAATGGGGATAATTCTCCTCATCCAATCTCCCATTGTCGATCCTTGGCCTGTCCATTACGAATGGATGAAACCCCTTTGGTCGTTTTGTCAGTTGGGATTAGGATCGAAAAAATGGAGAGGAGAGAAGAAGACAAAAAAAAAGGGAAAGATAAATGATAGATACCCACAAATCACAAGATAATATAAAACCTACCAGCCACTGCAAAACAACAAAACCAACACCACTCTCAAAGCTCCTTGCACCTAAACTCCACCTGAGTGCACACCGTCCTCCTGTCGGCATCCGCGCAGTCGTAGAGCCAGCCCCTGTCAAGATAGTACCACTGGCCGGCGTACCAAAACCCGCCGTCCGGCCGCTGCGGAGTGCCGTCCTGCGTAATGACGAGCTCGACCGTGTGCTCGAGCCCGCGCCCGCCGATGCTCCACCGGCCCGCCGCCGGCTCCCATTGCCCGTCGCTGCCCACGCCCCCGATCCGCCGGCACTCCGAGTCCCAGAGCCCGATGAGCTGTCGGAAGCTCTGCAGGTCCGCCAGAAGGGAAAGCGTGCAGTTGTACTCGTTCCGCGACGGGTAGCACTCGTGCGGTTGTGACCGTGCCAGACCTGTCGCCAGGGTTGTGAGGCCCAGCCAGGTTTTGTAGACATGCATTTTCTTTTTCTTGTTTGTCCCTGTTCTCTGCGAGCTTGAAAAGGGGTTAGGGATGGATTTGGTGATGTATTCGTAGTCTGATATGCGCAAAGTAGACCAGGAGGAGGCAGACGTGGAGATACTGTCTGCGCGAGTGAAAGACGTGATGTGGAGACCAATTACTTTTGTTGGATTTGTTTTTCCTCTTCAGATCTTGGTCTTTTGTGGGCAAAAAGACCCAGCCTCTCCCATGTGTTCGCGCCCTGCACCTGCATGTGCTGGTTGTAATGGCAACCTACCTACCTAGCTATGCAAACCTCAACTATCAGTACATGGCCATAACTACTTTCTCCTAAACCACTCAGCTGCATTGTATTGCCTTTGGAATTGAGGGAAACAAACTATAGTACATGGCTTTCAACTTCAGAGGATGAGAAGCCGAAAAGATCAGTCGTCGCCATACGTTACAATAAAAATACTGAAAGAACCATCATCTTCATAGAAAAAGTTCTCAAGAGAGAGAGCGCGCGCCAAGAATTATAGAAAAGAATGGTATGAATTAAGGAAAATTACGCCAATGATAAGCAGCAGCGCCCTTTCCTTTCCCCAGGAGGCTGTAAAGTGGTATACGCAAACAAGACACAGAAAAATGCCCAAATATGACAAACGAAAAATTAGACAAACAAAGCCCCTAGGGTGAGCAACCAGCGCCATTCTCCCACCTGCAAAACTCGATATGAAAATCCCACCAAAAGCCACAATCCGACCACCCGCATCAACAAATTCATGAAAAAGAAAGAGAGAGCACAAAGAATGACAAAAAAAAGTCAAGTACAACGCTGTGTGAAAAGAACATCCGCACGCTATGTGAAGACAAACGATCGTCCCTCCGGCCATCTGGCACCGCGATCAACCACCATCTTTTCTTTTGCGCCTCGTACACATTAACCGAGTCTAATATCCATCGCCAGTTTCGGCAATGGTGGAAACTGGACTTTTAGGAATTAGGTGCCCTGTTTCACCGGATGTTTAGGTCAGCTCTGCCAAGCAAACAACAAAAAAGCCTGTTACTGAATTTTGAGAAAAAGACAATAAGAGCAAGTTTGCTGAATGGGCAGAGTCACTCACACCCCGCCACCCATGAACGCCGCCAGGTCGTCTAACTCGAGCAGCTGGCGTTCGAATGCTGCACAGAGGTCGGCCGAGTCTATTGCAGGTTCTTGCTGGGCAGGAGGCCCATTGCTTCCGTTCTTGGCCGTCGACGACGAGCCACCAGAAGCGGCGTCATTTGGATCGGGGCTATCAATCTTCATGCTTCCGCTCTCACGGGCCGGCATCGGTGCAGGGCTGCCAGTGGCAGGTGTTGAGTTGCCTGCAGATCCACCATTGATGGTAGCGATACCAGGCCTGCGAGGGGCTGCAGGCGGCTCGCTGCCGTCTCGTCCGCCCTCAATCGTGGGGTGCGGCTGACCGCCGTGGGCCGCAGATCCCTGAGCTCCGTTGCTGCTGTCGGCCTGATCGTAATCCATAACGTCGGCGGTGCTGGTGTCAGGCTGCGACGAAACATCGTCCTTAATGGATGGTGACGCGCGAGCCTTGGCTCCATCAGGTGACTCTTCCCGATCCACGCGAGCTGTGTACTCCTTCAGGACCTTGGCCATGACAGACAAGTGGCGCTGCCATGGCACAATCAGCGGCCAGCAGTCGGCGCCGTCCTTGAGGAAGCGGAAGACGTCCCGTACTATTGTGGACGTGGTCTCGCGGACATCAGCTGGTGTCAGGCCTTTGAGCTGGAGGTAAGCGACAGCTGCGCCCGAGGTGAAGGCAGCAAACAGCATAAAGATGGGGAAACACAAGATCGAGTCTTTCTCGGCTCCACCCTCCAGTGCGGTCAACATGGACACGATGCTGTGTGCGGCACCAAAGATTTGGTCGGCAAGCTGCGCACGCCCCGAAGCCCTCCATGCGTCGGCAGAGAAGCCCTCGGCACTGACGTCCTGTAGAATACGGCGGCGGTTGAGGAAGATGGAAGCGCAATGCAGCAGGCAGTGAATCATAGCATATGTGTAACCGCTACCCATCGTGATGTGCACAGAGATCTGGCCGGGCTTGTCTGAGAAGTGCGGGGGTAGGGAAGCACGAATGTTTTCGATCTCAGCCTCGAGGATCTGACAGCGATCCTCGGTGAAGGTCGACAATGTCGTCGTGGTCATCAATTCGATTACATTGCGCCAGGCCTTGGTTGCAAGGACAAAGTGGCCGAACTCGCCAACCTCGGCCGGTACGGTGCCGTGTGGAGCCAGGCTCGGGAGAGTGCCATCGAGAGTCCGGACGAAAGCGGGACTGTCAAACGTGTAATTCATGTCCAGGCACGGGAGGGCCATGTCGCGAACATCACGCTGGGACAGCGCGGGGTGTCTGCCGGGGCTTGCAGTGAGGAAACAATCCAGGATGTAGATCAGCCACATGGTGCGGCGGAAGGATTCCGACTGCACAAACTGCTGTGGCTCGGACTGCTCGTGCGCGTGGGCGACGCGGTACATCTGGGCCATGCGGGCGGCTTGGCCCAGGTAGATGTAAGCACGAACGGCATTGCGGCTGCCCCATTCATGGATTACTAACAGACAGATTGCTTGGATGTCGGCAAGACTGGGATGGTCCAGCCCTTGCATGATACCGTTGATAGACTTGAGTGCGAAATGCTCAGCGGCGCCAGTGGCGCCACCATGCGAGCCGTACCTCCGGATGAGGACGGGAGAGTGCCTGAGGCCGCATAAAATTGGTGGTTAGTACGTTATTTTCGCCAAGGGTGGTCCGATCTGATGTGGGCTGCGGTATCTGTGACCCCGGACCAAACAAGACTGAACAAATGGACGCGGACCAAAACTTACCGGGATGCCATAGTCAGCAGCGCATTGACCATGGTGAGGTCCATCGTATTACCCTTGAGCTGCTGAATGAATGATGGCTTGTGAAAGGCGACACAGGCCGGGATCGTCTTGCTGACGACGCGCTCGCATTCGGCCAGCAACTCCGGAGTCAGCCTGCCAAGACAACATTTTGTGTTAGTCACTTTGATTTCCTCTCTCTGCTTTTTTTCACCCTTCGCGGCAAAATCGCCCGAAAGAATAATGTTTCTTAAAAACACAAATTAAGGATTCGGGGTTCCGCAGTGTCGCAGGTATCGGTCTGTTGCCCAATAGATGAAAAAATTAAGAGGGCGTGCACGATCGGCACGGAGATGACGGAAGACCCGATGGCACGCCAAGTCAGGACAAGAGGTGCAGGAATAAGGGAAGATGAAAGGGGGGGTGGGAATTAGAGCGGGGGCTGGACTCGTCTGGGGGCCGTGCACTTTGCGCCCAGCCAGTGTCGGAAGCCACGGCGAAGCGACTCGGCCGCGTCAGGGTTAGGCAAAAGGTAACAATAAATGGGCTGAGGGCCGGGGGGTGGTGGCGGAGGAAACCGAGCGGCCGAGCGAAAAGCAGCGCGCACAAGCCCAGAACTTGCTCCAAGGCCCACAGAGAAGGCCAAGAAAGCGAGCGGCAGTCTCGTGTTTGATTTGCCCGGCCATACACCCGCAGTTTGCCGGTGCATGCCTGTGGCCACGCACATCCGAATGTGCGTGAGAGGGAAAGCGACAGAAAAGGAAATCGAATTAAGGGGACGACGGGGAAGTAAAACCACGGAAGCAGGGTAAAGTTGCGAGCGTGCATGTATGTGGTTTGAGCGCACGAGTAGGAGTGAGGAAATGCGTGTAGGAGACAAGAAAGGCAACCATGAGCCGAGCGGGGGGCGACGCACATGACGCGAGCGCGCCCCAGCAGCTCCGGCCGGAGTCGGCAGGTCAACCAGGTGGAACTGGGAGGGCAGAGAGCCGCAGAAAAAGTGAGGGCAAAAAGAGGGACACGAAATGCGAAGCGGCGCAAACAAGATGCGCGCAAACTTTGTATAGGAAGAATGCAGAAACGCCAAAAAAGCAAATAAAGGGGCAGCAAATAATAAATCAATACAACACATACTTCTCGCTTGTCGTGCCTGTGTGACGCGATGCACTCGATCCGCCCTGTCCACCGACATTTCGATCGGCCGACGGGCCAACACTGCGCGCATCGTTGGGGAGAGATTCTCTTGATCGCTGAGGAACCCGAGCAGGCGACACACCATGGCCGCCATGGCTCATGGACTCAGAGGGTAGGTAGCAGTCATGCATTCCCTTGGCGCAGTTCTTGCAAGGCGCGCGACCGTTCTCGTAAACGCACTTTGTCTTGCCCTTTCGGCAGCGCACACAGGCGCCGCCGGCCCTGAGAGCGGTGGCACGCACAACCGACGCCATCGTGGGCGAAGCGTAGTGGTTGAACGACGATTGCAAAGTGAGTTTGACGGCAGACACGCGCGTCAATGGATGGTGAAATTTCGTCTTGGTCTTAGTTGTTGTCAAAGAAAGAGAGCAACAAAAAAGTAAGAAAGAAAAAAGAGAAACGAAGAATTCACGACTTCAATAGCCAGTTGATGCCGATGATGCTTGTGAGTCCGGAGTGTTTTGCCGGAGGTGCCAAGTTGCTGTTGTAAAGAAAATAAAAGTGGTGGGAGAAAATGTTGACGGAGGTGGATTCGGAAGGGGCGGTCGAGATTTGAACTCGGACACGGGGCCTTGAAGATTTGGTAGATGCGGAGTAGAAGAATTGAAAATTGGAAGGAGGAAGGGGCGGGTTGTTGAGGGAAGGAATTGGGGGTGGGCGGTGCGAGGGTAGAAAAAGGGCGGCGGGCTTCTGCGGGCGGGCGCTGCACGCGGAATGACGGACCAGGCGCTCGGGAGGCAGCAACGGGCCTCAGTTTCTGTTCAGAGCAGCAGCAAGTCGAAGCCAGACTGAACGTAGAGGGGGTCCAGCTGAGCAGTGGTTTTCTTTCTTTATTTCTTTTTTTGGGTTGGAATTTGGGATTTGGGATTTGGGATTTGGGATTTTTCAAATTTTCACTGTTTTCATTTCTCCTATTCAATGAATCAACCAATTCGAATATTGAAAAAAAAAAAAAAAAAAAAAAAAAAAAAAAAAAAAAAAAAACAGGATCGAAGCAGTCGAGGAAATGTGGAAGGAAGCGGCGGCAATCGCAGTGGCAGCGGCGGGCGTGGAGCGAAGCAGAGCACTGACCTGAGGCACCAGGGAGCGCCAATATATTGCACTTTCTCCCACGACCGGGCGGATCGGCTGATGATGCCGGGGTCAATTTTTGGGGAAGAGACCCCGATGCTGGGCCCTGCCCGAGGTGTGAAAATCGGGAAAGTGGAGCTGGCGCTTTCACTGTAGGTGATCGAGTTTGGTTGGTGGTCTGGGCGCTGCTCTCTGGCCGCCTCTGGAGTCAGCAGCCAGTAACAACCGCTGGATGAGCAGGAACAGCCGCGGGCCGCCCTCGCCCTCTGTTCTGTTGTTCGCTAAGGTACTGTAGGTACAAGTACTTTGTACTGTACCTGGTACAGTACCTACAGTACCTTGGATTTCTTTCTGTTGTGCACCAAACAAAGCCTACGATTCCTGCGGCCGTGCCCCGGACGTGACACCTTTTCTCGGTGACCCTTACTAAAACAACTAACCCAGACAAAGAAGCCTTTAGACAAGTCGAGGTCATTTACGTCTCCCTTTGATCGAGACTGAAAGCGACTTGGTTTCGAGGCCACCAACGCGATTTAATTTCCCTCGCGTCTTGACGGCACCACACCGGCGATAAAACGCCAGGTCCAGAGACCGCCCGTCCTTACTCCGGCTCGCAGCCCAGTGTTCCGTGTGGACCCACTTCCAAACTCACGGTCCCAGACACACAAATTCCCGCCGTGCCCGCATTTGCCTGCTTGTTTTTGCTTCATGGTGAGACGGGACATGAACGCTGTCTTGTCAAGCAAGCGGCAAATTTAACCTGAGGTTGCAAAATCATCCAATTGTCCAACTCCGATTTAGTACTCCCAAAACAGCGACGTTACAATTGTGGACGTCATATGGATTCCGGCTGGAGTGTCAGCGTCATATTTTTCTTTTGTTCCTACCTAATCCGACTCGGGGGCTGGCTGGCAATCGGGCGGTGCTGAAGCTGCGGCGTGTGGCGCCCGCCTCCCATTGCGTTTTTTTACGCCAAGTGCTTTCCCTTTTTTTGTTTTTTTTTCTCCCTGATCCCGGAGACTCGAGGGTGCAGCATTCCGGCGTAACCGAAGACGAGAAGAGAAAATAATACATTACTCCCTCCCTCCACTTGGGCCATACTCCTTTGGGTCCTTATCATTCATGTATAATAAAGTGCATTCCCTGCCTTCCATCCTTACACCATTCGACCTTTTTTGCCTTTTGCAAAGTATTCTACCGGAGTTGGGGTGGCGACCGGTTGGGCCATCCGAACACAAAAAAGGCAGCGAGAAAAAAGACTGCGCCTCTAAAATACCTAGACGAGAAGGTACGAGAGACCCTGAAAAGAACTCAGGTTGTACCAGGAGAAGCGGCTTGAAACTCGAACCGGAGGTGTGTGTGGTTGCGCCCCCAGCGAGCCCAAAAATAGGTGGGGTCGTTTCTCCGTTCGTACCTGCCTCAGGCTGTTGACCAAGCGGATACTGGTACCCCTGCAAGTCCGGCCTTCCGTCGTGTCGATTCATCATCATTGATTGCCTGAAGGACGCATTTGGATTTTCGGGCCTCCCTCACGTCGTCCACCTGCAATGCAAGCCACCTCGGACCTGGAAAACCTTGTTTTCAGGCGACTAGAAATCGTCAAACAACGTTCAATTGTTTCTGGAGGAGATTTACGGTCCTGTTGTGCTCACTACCACATTCGCAAATCAGAAATTAAATTTCAAATTTCACCATCAGCATCCGACCCGATCTACAGCTGCCGGAAGCGCTGTTGCGGCGCTGAGGCGCTGAGGTTAGGGGGTGATGATGCAGCCGCGCGGACCCGGGAGCCACTTCCCTCCGTGTCTTTGGGCCTAATTTGGGTACTTTCCCTTCCTTGCCAGCTGACTGATGTTTACGCCCGACGTTCGACGATTGGGAAGGATGCTCGCCCAGATTACAGTAGTAAAAACAGGTAGGTCAGGTCAGTTTACGGAGCCAATGTACCGCGTACCTCTTTCCCCAAAACTGGCCGTCATTGGCTTACAAAGAATTCGGCGAGGACCAACAACATAACGAAAGGTTTGTTTATAGGACAAGACTTTCTTACCCAAGGTATTTGTCCTTGCTGTCCTAGGTACCCTACGTGGATTTCGATAGCTCTAGTCCTCGGACGGATGCGAAGCAGCGATGCCAAGGTAACGAACGAATGTATGCTCGGTCTCATGTACTGTACTCTCTGTACTCGGCACGAGTCGTGCCAAAATTGCCCCAGATTTTTCGTACAGCTTCCGGCTCGAACACGCAATGCCGAGCATCAAATCTCGGCTTTCTCAGCACATCAAATTTTTTTTTTCTTGCAGTCGCCCGCCCCGCCGCCGCCGCACCTCATTTGCCGTAGCTGCCTGCCTGTTACCTAGATGATCCCAGAAAAGTCCGGAGCTAAGGTACGCACGCACGCACGCACATGGGAATTGGCTGACGGCGGAGGCACAGTGAAGAAGTTGGGTCTAAAAACGGATGCCCCTTGGGTAACGACGTAACGTACCTCAGCTGGTCGGATCCAATCGGGGTCGACAGGGTATTTCTTCTGGTCGGTTACTTTACCCTCCTTCCGTCGGATAGAGAGACAACCGGTTCTTCTGTTGCTGTTATGCATCGTGCCGGAACCCAAATTCAATTTCTCAACAACAACACAAAAAGGTACTTTCTTCACCTGCCTAGGTTGAATCTTGCTGTCGCCGGAGTCATCTTAGCCTAAAATCTGTCGTGGGTGCCGGGGGGGGATTTTACGTCGCTGTCTCGTCTGATGTTTTGGTCGCAATTGGGGACCCACTGACCCGGACACTTACTCTGGGGTACACACGCACGCATGTTGGCACCCTGCCTCGCCTGCCTAGGTATTTACTACTACTACTGTACCGTACAGTAGTACTTGACCTTTTTTCCGGGAGCTGTAGGCTGACGGACAAGGCGTTTGGTACCTGCATCACTGCGCTTGCGAATGATTACATACATTGCATCGAGAGATTGTGATTTCGGTTGATCATGTTAGCTTTTGGCTGGAGGAACATGTGGCCAAATAGACGGCTTGGTCTGTCGCGCTGAAGTGGTCCGCCACGCCCGAAAATGGATCGGCTCCAATGGAACTGGGGTCAACATGGACGGACCGTTTTGGTCTTGCTTCAAACTCTTCGGCCGTGTCATTGTTATCCAGAATCCAAGGTGGATAATAATAAGATAGATACGTGGCCTAGTTTACAATCATCTTTATCTATGCTTTTTTTTCCTAAAGCGAGCGAATTGATTCAGGTAGGTATTTTTCTGTTGTACAAATAAAGAGATCGGCCATAGTATATGAATCTGCACGTCTGCCTGCCGCCCTGAATGCAAGACAGTTTAGCTGCGGTGGTACACGGTACAGGACAATCTGGAACCTGGCGTCTGGAGCCCAGGATCCTCGGTGTGGCGGGTTTTTAATAAGACGGCGGCGGCCGCCGCCTGACAAAAAGGAAGTTGGCGAAAGGGGCTTCCCGACGACGCCGTCTCATCGGATGAGGTCAGATCAAGCAACCAACAGCTTTTTTTCTCTTTCTCTTTCTCTCTTTTTGCGCCTATTTCTTTTTGCTTGCATGGGTTACAAAGAATTATCCTAATACACCAATGAAAACCCCCCTGGCATGATTGATTGTCGGCAGGGGGTGCAGCATCTTTATTGTCTGTCGCAATTGTCATGTTGGCGATCGGCTGACAGAATTTCATATTCTTCTCGGAGTTTTGTCCGCGGGAATGCTCATCTTCGTCCTTTATCTAGGTACGCAGGACAGTAATACCTTGTCGAATGGGTGGCAGGGATTCTAGTTTATTTCCAGGGACATGGTTTTCCATGTCTCTCTCTCTCTCTCATTTTTTTCTCCTGCCGGTTGTCGCAAAGCAAAGCAGCATCAACGGGAATTACGTGATTCGCGAGGATTCAAATGAAACGTGAACATGCTTCATGTTTTCTTCTTATTGTTCTTCTTTCTTCTACTCTTTTGGCGGAACATTCCAAATGTAGAGCGACACATGACAGCGACATTGACACCAAACACTAACAGCGAGAGAAAAAAAACAGGTGCCCGGCAGTTGGGTCCCAATCTTACTTGACCCCAAACCTTCCCCACGTCAAATGGAGGCCAGAACTCGGGCAAGCGGTGAGAAGTCCAAACAGGGCCTACCGTACCGAGGTTGGAAGAACCTTCCGAGTTCAGGTTGTTATGTTATGCCTTGGGGGGGTCGAGGCCCACCGACAACGCGATTTGGTTTCCACCACCCCATGTCGAGCAGCAGCAAGAGAGGTTGAGAAGGCGTGGTCCGTCCTTTTGTCCCGTAAATCGGATTCGCGCCTCCACGTCCCGTCCCAGGTTTTCGCTTTGACCAGGCCAGAAATGGAAACTTCGCTACTATTGTGAGAGAAAAAAAAAACCCCCGACAGATTCGTCATTCATCATGTCCTCGTCATTTAAGGCCCAGAATTAGGCGCAGTCCACAAAAATAAATACAGGAGAACGGGCTCTCTTTCCCCGGCCAAACACGGTTTTCGGCGGGTCGGGGCGTACCACCCAAAACAGACTTCCGCCCTTCCGGGCCAGCCGAGACCATCCATCCCCCCAGCGTCCCGGCCCGGGGCAATAAAAAACTGCTCAAGGCCTGACGGATACATTTATGTGCCTATTGGACTCTCGCATTAGGGGATATGCAAAGCCAGGCAAGCATACGGAGTAGCTGAGGTGGCATCCCCCGGGCGCTTACAAGAAGCATCTCATTGGTGCAAAGATGCATCGCGGGGATTCGCTGATCTCACCAATCTTTCTCCGCGTTCTGAGCCGTGGGGCTTGTTCAGGTTTGGCCATGATGTTTGTGGCTGCGGTCTTCGTGGAAATCGCTACGATCAAAACACAGCTCAGCCAGACAGACAACCAACTCTCAGTGTCCCGGGCTCCCAATCTGCCTTGCCTAGGGTCGTAGTCAAGCCAGTGACGTGGGGGAACATCCTAACCTTCCCTCTTGGTGAGAGCCTCATTTCCCGGGGACCTTTTTTGTGGCCTGTTCATTTCGCATTGACCAAGTTGATCTTTCTGTGATTGCTCTCCCTCACACCGCCTGAACACCGCTCTGTACTCCGTACTTTGTTGCCATCCACGGCCTCACCGCCTCCCGTTCTTGGCGGAAGCGGTGGCTTGCAGTCACTCTCGCATTACGGAGTATGTTTGCATACCGAGTACGGATACTTGCACCCGTCAACCAAAGCGCAGAAAAAGAAAACCAGAAGCAAGTTTAAACCAAGACAAACCATCGCACACATCCCGCGAATTCCGCAACCAGGCTGCACAAGACTGGGGCCTAGCATACTCCGCATGCAATGGATCATCATCACACATACCAGACCGCTGATACCGGCGTGGGGGCCGCCGCCGAGTACTACAACTCGACGACGCCGATTCCGGTCCCAGGCGCGACAGCCATCACGCCGCCTCCTCCCACGTCTGCCCCGCACCCCGACGTCGGCGGTCACGGCCAGCAGCAGCCCGGTCGAACCAGCCAGAACCACCACATCACCAGCGGCGGCGCCGGGTATCTCCCATCTGCCCCAGTCGGCATCAAACCACCCCCACTACAGCAGCACTACTACGATCAGCAGCAGCAGCAACAACAACAACAACAGCACCATCAGGAGCCGCCGCTGGTGCACTCGGCGCCGCAGTTCGTGACGCCAGGCGAGATGTTGCTGACTCACCACTCGCCGGCCCCGACCACCACAGCGCGGGACCTCGGCGCTGTGAGGGCCGGTGCCGAGTTTGCGGTCAAGGAGTACGCCAGCCTGCAGCGGCGGCGGAGGGATGGGGATGTCGAGGTGGGGCCTGCGTTGGAGGAGCAGAGCGGTGTGGTCGCCATGGAGCTGGGCAGGTTGAGGGCCCACGTCAAAGAGATGGCCGTTCTGGCTCGGCAGCACCGATGGAGGCGGTGGTTAATCGGAGGATTTATGTGAGTAGTGGGGTCTCTTTTCTTCCATCTTTGGTCGTATGTATATGCTTTCCAACTCACACACTCATCCATATAAAAGCGGCACCTTGATCCCGGCAGTACGCAGGCTATTCCGGCGACCAGAGTCCAACAGCGAAGGCACCTCCAACGACACCGAGTATGCCTTTTTCCACAGTAAATCACTGATCCAGCGCGTCCTGGATTCGGTGCGTGGGGGCTGGAGTGGCATCAGTCGGCTGGCGTCGGCTACTTTTCTGGTATTTGCGGTCTTGTACGTCTTCCAAAACGAAGTGACGCTGCGGGTTGCCAGCACGCTGTCCAAGAGGCTCAAGAGGCTTTCGGCGAGGATCGAGAACAGTGACAACTATCAGATGAGCGACAAGGACCTTGCGTTATTGAGGGGCTGGCGGTGGAGGGTTCTGGGGAGGAGTTGAAGAGCGGGCATGCGGCGCTACTTGAATGTAATCACATAGGCGACTTGTTTACCTATGCTCGTGGTTCTAGATTCGATTTAAACACGCGTGAACATAATGTGAAAATCCCACCACTATTCAGGTAGGCAAGAATTACTCCTTTGTATACAAATGGACAGAGAGGCGTCCATCAGCTTTGAAGCTATAGGATGAGGGTTTGTCTTTGAAGTAATTGTATGTACCCATGATACTATTGGGCGTTTATTCCCCCCACGTATACATCTAAACCATGCAAACATGGCGAGAATGACTGCAACCAAGGGTCAAACAACATCAACGTCGGTGAATAGGGGTAGGACTAGCGCTTTGTTATGCTGCCGATGGTTCTTTAGCCAACGAGCGTTTTTCTCCAGCGACATTGTGCAGTTAGTCTTCCTAAAGAAGGGCAACGCGGCGTAATAAAAGTCCATGTTGTCGAGAGCTTGCTTCAAATGCCATTCACTCGGCCGCCATTGGGCAGCCAAACATTATACAGCAACCATAACTTCACATAGTCCGCCGTCCACTCCCTCGCCATTCTACTTTCTGAGATTGAGCTTGGAAACTGCATACTTTCCATCAAAAGTACCGAGCGGAGACCTTGGCTCCTAGAAACCAGGAAAATACAAGCCGAAACAACATGTTGGGCTTCACGTCGCTGAGTTTCTAAATCAAGCAGCCGTGGAGTGTTAGTATATGGGTTAGGTCTCTCGTATTTGTTTCAAGTATCCTACTTCCGAATCAATGGTCTCTAGATACAGCAATTATTCACCGTATTTGAGCTATCCGAGTTCCTTTAGCAACCTTCATAGAGGTAGTGGGCAAAGTAAGCATAGGTATCGGCATGGTTCGGGTTAAACACCCTATGAAGGCTATGGCGGGTAGGAAAATGTTAATAAATGTATATCATTTATATTACTCTATCAAACCTGGGGGAGCTCACGATTGTATCCCTGAAAATTTATAAGCTTCGTAACCCAGAGTGCCTGTAACTTTTTTGAGGGGTTATACACCTCAAGTTAATCCTGACACCTCAAGTTGAAGCTCATCATATTTTGCAAAGGTAATTTACCTTCTCTAAGATGTGTGAACTCATGCATAAGTATGCCATCCTGGTATGGTCCAAGATCGCGTCATTCGCTTCCCAGACCCCGATGTTTTGTTTTGAAACAACTTAGGACAAATGTATATTTTACTGTCATATTTGACTGTAAAAGCTATGGTTATAAACTTGAGTGTTCTAGGACGGCACTCTTTGTAAGGATCGGAGTAGCTTATAACGATATTGTTGTTCTCAAAACTTGGATCACACCTGTGAATAAGTTTGGTATAAATATCGGTGATTTTGATGATAGTAAGCGCGGTTGCAGTTTTGAAGTATTCTTATATCTTGGGTTCGTTTTTTTCAAGTTCATGTTTAATGACCCTCACTGCATTTATAGCTTGTCTCTAGCACCTGTGAAATAACCAGTTTATCAGCATTAATTTGACTTTATAAGTTCAATACTTCGTGCTTACTGATAGCTTCATAGCTTCTGTAATTTGTAACGTCATTTATCAGTACCCCGGCCATATCAGTACCCCGGCCACTTTTCCAACCGGCCAAACTCCCAACGTCAATTATAACGCCAGCTTTATTTAATTTACCTCGATACAATCGGAAATATATATATCGGACATTTCTGCATCCTCCTAACAGGTGCGTGCATTGTGCCCTGTATTCCCGCAATTGTTACAGCGCTGAACGGTCGTTAACCTTCCAATAAAACGACCCCTATTTTCACGTTTTTCCTGCTGTACCTGTTCCGTAACGTTTTTTTGTTTTAATAAACCTTATATTTTTCCAACCGTTGCTAACCCTTTTTAACGGATTTGTATTTTTTTGGCCCTTCGTCGTTTGCTAAACGTTTCGTTAGCTTTCCGAAAATTGCGGACCTCTGTTTCGAAAAATGTGTTTCGATAAACAAAAAATTCTAATCCTTTCGCCAATTATTTTACTATTTCGAAAATAAAAGTCGGAAAGCTGCTTTAATAACGGTTAATTCGATTTTTAACAAACGTAAATTGGTAAACCGCTTTTGTTAAATTATATGGCGTTTGAAAAACCCAAATATCGGTATTGGGAAAAACAGGCTTTTTGGGTAACGGCGTCCGCAATTTTATATCCAGTTTGGATATAACCGTTTCCGGATCGAAAAGGATAAATCCGGCCCTTCGGAAACCTCCGGCCATATTTATTTTCGTCATTAACTTTTTATAAACCGCTGCAAAAACTAAAAAAAACTCGACTTTGCTAATACTGGTAATGTAGGCCCGGATAAAATCGTTAATTTTTTAACCGTACGCCCGCTTTAGGATATTAAATATTTTTACGTCAAATGGTTAAATTAGGTGAAATAAATAAACAGGTAGGCAAAACGGAATAATGTTGTAATCTTTGCAATAGGTTTCGAATTCGGGCGACTGGTAACTGCTATACCCATCGAATACCAATATCCGATATGCGCCCTTTGTCCGCGATTTCGTACAATTGTCGAAATGTTAAATCCATTCCAGGCCTGTTTCGTTATTTGTCCATCTATTGGGGGTAAGTTTAATACGCCAAAAAACCGGAAAACCGCTTTTTGTATACCAATTCGCGAAATGGTAAACGCTTTTAACGATAAAAAATGGAAGCATATCGTACCCGTCGCCATTAATGTAACAGATTACCGTAGCCCATTTTCGATTACCAGGCTGTATTCGTTTGCTTTTTCCGCGTTTTTTTAACCCGGCCACGACCATATAACCACAAATCTAACCCATTATAAAGCCGGTTTCGTCGAAATTGTAAATATCGCAGTCCTGAATACCGTATTTGGCCCTTATGTTAGCTATTAGTCGAAACCACGCGTTTAACGCGTCAGGATTTTCGCAAAAGGCCCTTTGGAAATCGTAGGCGCGAAAAAAACGCGTTTTTAGCTTTATACGTCGTTTAACGAAACGATAAACCCAAAACTTACCAACCGGTCGCGTATTCCGCATCGCGAGGATATAATCGGCCATTGCGGCCACGTTAGCGATTTAAGGCGGAAATCCTCGGGAATTTAGGTCCAATATATACTGGACGATTACCTCCTTTTCGCTTTCCGTTAATTTTTGCGCGCTGGGCCGACGATTGGCCAAAATAGCGGCGCCGTTTATTTTGTTTTGTAGGGTCGTTCGGGCTATATTGTAAGTTTTAGCGACTTTTCGAATGCTGGACTTTTTGTTAGATCGAAACTTATTTAGTGCTAGTATAATTTGCGCTTCGCGATTAGAAAATTCCATTGTTGATGGTAGAAAAAGCGCGTGTCGCAATTAAAAAATGGTGTTGAGCTCAAAAGTGGCCGGGGTACTGATATGGCCGGGGTACTGATAAACCACGTTAATCCTTTTGAGGTTTACAGTTAACAAAATTAGCGGGAGGTTTGTCCACGTCGGAATCGTCCCGACGGTAGTACATTTTTATTTTGGAAACATATTCAGCAAAACTAAACAAGTCTGAAAAAAATGAGACCAAGTGTTATTTTGTAGAACTTTGGCCACAAAAAAGGTAGGGGCTGGATTAATCTTTTTACTATCAGACTTGTCCCTGCTGGTAAGAGTACTAAATCTGGGAGAAACCTGGACAGGAATTGTAACTGAGCCAAGACCGCCAACGTTATAGTTAACGGTGTTGATAGGCCTTTCGTAATGTCGATCGATCAACAGAACGTTGTTATACGGATATAAAGATATTATTGTGCATGTTTTATGAAACTGTCTAGAGGTGAGCTTCTGAACGTCCTTCCGTCTTATACCCGCAATTGGGCGGGTGAATCACGTGTAATTGGCCTGTGCAGCATTGCACGTGAGTCATCGCTCTATTGTTGAATTGACCGCGATTCCCTCTATTCCAACAAAAGGACACACAAAACCGGCAAAGCCAAGGTTGTGAGAGTAAACAATCTAATATAGGGTTGGGTTCATATATGAGAAGTGCGTGCAGCGGAACAAATACCTATTTGACAGCAGAGGAAAAGCTGTTCTTTTCTCTCTTTTTTCCCTTGGTAATCAGACAATTCTTGTTGCATTAGATAATCGTGAGTGTGCGTCAATTCTCTTATAAGAAAGTCCGAGTGCTACCTGTTGTTAATTGCACACGTGATATGAATAACCAGAACTCTAGGAATAACCCCATATATTTAACCAACCAAGTTAATATTAGTTTCATTAACGTTATATTGTAAAATAAGTTTGATACGGCGCAAAACATATTTTGTATCAGCTTTGAATCCGCGGCTAGTTAGACTAACTAGTTAATAAACACTAAAAGCTTTATTCTTTTACTGGACCTGTAAATGTATTACCTATTTCGAAATATATGAGATTTTGTAAATTCTTTTATTTACTTTTCCTTTTCTACCTTTTGTTTATAAAAAGCGCGGTATAAATACCCGGGTTATTTATATTTGGTACTTTGATTCCGGATTTAAACGTCACTCGGGGCGTACTATAAATTGCTACGTATACTAATAAAAGTTCTATGGTCGAGGAGGTTAAATTTCGCTCCAATAATATCAGTGTTGGGACAATTAATGCGAGGAATGTATTCAATAGGGTGGAGGGACATATGGGGCTAATTTTAGACCATATATATTTAACTTGTCGTCCTGGGTTATAAAACTTATAATTTACGAAGGAGGATATTATAATAGTAAAAGTCAACCAAACCACCATCAATCGCTTCTCCCAAAGCTTTTTTGTTGCGCTTTTAGACACAAACCACTCTCCCTTTTCGCCACATCCCCTGCCCAACGTAAAGCCTCCGGAATCGCTCCAACCACACTACTAGCCTCACCAAACCCTTTGGGGTATCGCTCACACAAGATAGGGTGAAAGGTGCGTATGTTGACGACCTGTATGCCTCACCGGGCCCCTGTTCCTCCAGGACTCCACACTACCAGCATGGAACTGAACCAGGATTCTTTCGAGGCCGAGTGACTGCGGCGTGCAGAGTTTGAGACATATGCAGCCACTAGCATTTCACTTTGGGATCATTTAGAGCGCCTGGAATCCGTGGCGAGGCCTAACTGGAAACCATCGCCGTGGAGGATGCAAATGAGAACTGGGATCGGGAATGAACTGGCATTTCTTTTCATCTCAACTACACAGATCTTCTGCATACTACTCCTCAATAATGATTGGGAAAAACCACAGCTTTGGTAACTTTATTATTGCATGTTAGACCATCTTGATCAATGATCTATCTACTCTCCCATATCTGCCCATGAACCGACCTCTCACGTATTCCACTTGAGCACTCTATTGTAAATCTCTCTGCACATGCTGCACTTTCTTGGGCTGTCTGCCGTACAGACATCAATCAGCGTTCTTAGTCTTTGCATTTCTTTTTCATACTGTAAAATCAGTATTCCTTTAGTCACGTTAATTTTCATTGGGTCAAATTGCTGACGTGGCTGGGGGGGGGGGATGACCGCTTCGAACGGCTGAACTCCTTTTTCTTTTGCACGAACCAGTGGCGCGCTTGTCTCCATCGGCTCCGGTTCGAGCCGCTGATAATACGGAGAACAACCCCCTGCAAATGAAACAGAAACGGGGGGAGGGGGGTCAAGTGAGAAAAGCACATCTTTCCTCCATGTTCTTTTTGTCTATTCTGTTGCATTTGGAAAGATCAGCCGCGGCGACCTGGTATCAGTCCTAAGAATCCTTCAAGGGCGTCAAGGAAATCCATCAGTACTGTAATACAATGGTTGGTACTTTTGTTTGTTACATCCCCCTTTTTTCAACTTCAAAGGCGCCGTTCCGTCCCTCGCCGATATTGCTGCCTGGATGAGAAAACATGGACGCAAGCCACATATGTCGCCAGAGCGCCAGCGGTTAATGAAGCCACCTGAAAACTGTCTACCAATCGCATCTTCACATGATATATATTTTAGAAATTACCACGTTATTTTATAACGGTTGCTTTGTGGTGACCTGACGCCAAAGCCGAAATAATATTTCGTCCTCCTGTGCGTGAGAAATAAAACGAAAAAGAAAAAGAAGCAGACGAAATGCCTTTGCGAATGCATGCCTGCCTGCACTCACCCGATTCGCCAGGCAAGCATGCCTACCCTCCCATGTTCTTTGCGCCTTGTCCAGGCAGCGACTGAAAAGAAACATGTAAAATGCCAAGCGACAAGGGTAAACGAACACCCAAGGTACCTTGACGCTAGAGGTACCTATCCAAGATCTTGGAAGTTTCTTGTCCATCCGCTGGCCTCTCGGGGCCCCAATGCCGTAACGGGCCGAGAACCGAGTTCCACACACGGTTGGCCGAGGGCTGCAGCAAGCTGAAATAAGCTCATAATATGAAGAGCGGGCATATCCTTTTTCTTTCTTTTTTCTTTCTCATTTATCACCTCAAATTGCATAACACCAGCTCGGTGGCTAAGAATAGCAAGATGAAAATGTTCAATTAGCTCCAGGTCATTCATCCTGTGTCGGTGATGGGTGTGGCATGCCCACAATAAGCGAGGTGAATATTTGGACGTGTCGACTTGCCGAGCCCATTTGTCATTTGTTAGTCCGTCAGCTTGGCATGTGTCACGAATCGATATTTCTCACACCACCTAACAATATAAATGGTGGTTTTCGTGGGTTGCCTATTAGAACACTGACGCCTCGGCTTAGCTCCGTTCGAATTTTTTCTTGAGTAAAACCCCTTGCATGCCATCTTGCCCAGACCAATATTGAGCATTACCCTGCTTGACGCGCCCCTTATTTGTAAAAACATTGGATTAGGGCAGTCTTGTGGTCCATAGGACACTACTCGCGCCGTAAACTTTGTTTGCACCGGGCCACAAGGAGGAAATTGGGGTTTTCGGATAGTCGTAGAGGAGCAGTCGTATTTGACAAATGTTAAAGGCACTTTAAGCCCATCAACTCATCCTCGCATAGTTCCCCGTTTGTCACCCACCTGAGCTGAATATCATGGCTTTCTCACCAGAGTGGGAAAGATTGCCGTTAATTGGTGCATAGGAAAATAGATTTTTACTTCTACACTATGTGGAGCGTTAGGTGAAGGTAGGGAACAAAAAGCAGGAGGCACGGGTATGGGGTATGGGGGAGGGGGGTCAGCTATGCTATGCTTGCCAATATCACCCGGCAGCAACCGATGACTACACACACTAGCTAAATATATTCATCCGCTTTGATCCAGGGAGAGAAGCAATGTTGTGTGTCGGGCAATCGACCGATCTGTTCTCCATATGGGCACTCGCGGACAATTCTTTGCCAATCGTACGTAATCTTAGGAAATCCAAAGAAATATCAACACCCATTCACAGCAGAAGTATTTTCAGCCAGAAAATCAAAGGCCTACTTCAGCCTTTCGCGGTATTGCTTTTCCTGCGGATAAGCGTCATCTAAACTTGAGCAAATTGTTAACAATATCACCTGTATTAAAAGGAGTATTTTGTTTTCACAACACCTTATATGCCGTGCTATATGGTCAACTTGAATTACTTTTCACGATAATGCTATAATTATCTTGTTAGACAGTTGGAAAAAGGGCGGCTATGCCCAAATGCTCCAGTCTTTTTACGACGTTTGTCGCTGAAACGTGCCATGAAGATGCCTATCATTGACCCAATTCTCAGCATGTCCACTCCATTTACGACCTAGTCCTGTAATTCGTCTGGTGGGGTAGCTCTCTATCATTTTTATAGAGGCTTGACCAGGTCTGAACATCCTTGGACAAGTTTGGCCGGGCCCTCTTCACTGGCTCAACCCTCTCCCCCAGCCGGAATTGCTAGTTACCTGCCGCCGCCGCACAGCTTGATCCGCCAAGGGATCGTGTTAGCCCAGCGAGGCTGATCCGGCTAGGCATGCATTGTATGGGGGTGTCTGGCCGGCTGTGGAATATCCAAGAATCGGGGCTTGTGCCCGGCCTCCAGCAGACTAGGAGCGTTTCAACTGCAGCATGTGGCTTGAGGGGTTATGCAGGTCGCTGCATGTTCCTCCTGTATTAAGTAACAAGGTATTTCGGGAATGATAACAATACTTGTCGAGCATTGAGTAGCTGAAAGGGGAGCTGAGTTTGATAGCTTTTACGAAGATCTTTACCTTTTTGGTTCTCGTTAGCCACGGACTTTCAAACAAACGAAGCATATGATATTATCACTTTCAGCAAGAAAAGCAACAAGGAGATAACTTTTGGAAGCCAGAGCCTTTGTATAAATAAGTCGTTCTTCGCCCTTTCAAGTTTTCCTTCATATCCTCTTCTTCATCAGCAGCATCCTCATCTCTCAGCTTCCCAAGTTTCCAGCAGCACACTCTCCAAACACTCGTTTTTCAAAGCACTCTGTCAAGTCTTGCCACAAAGATCCCCCTTTCCCGAACACTCCACGTATCAAAAAAAATGCAGATCAAGGCCCTCATCATCGCCCTCTTCGCTGGCATCGCCATGGCCATGCCCACCGACCCGCCCAAGAACGGCGGCGGCAGCACCCCTCCCCCCAGCGGTGGTGACGGCGGCAACGACGGCGGAAAGTACAACCCATGCAAGGCTAGCGGACTTTACAGCAGTGCCCAGTGTTGTGCTACCGACATCCTCGGTGTTGCCGACTTGGACTGCGCCGTTCGTGAGTTTTCCTTTCTCCTATTCTATTGTTCCCCAGAGTTTCCAGCCAATGTCGATAAAAGGAGCAAAACTGCATCCATTCTTTTCCGCCAATTTATAGTAGTCCCTACTAACATCTTTAATAACTCTACCAGCCCCCTCTCTTCCGACCTCGAGCAGCACTTTCAGCGCCATTTGCGCCGCGAAAGGTCAGCGTGCTCGCTGTTGTGTGCTCCCTGTCGTAAGTATTATTCCAATTTCTTTTCTCTTTTTTCTTCCGCCGTTTTATTTTTTTTCTTTTAAAAAACGGTGACTAACTATTATTTTTCTTTTCTTTTACAACAGCTTGGGCAAGCTGTTCTATGCCAGGCACCTGTCGGCTATTAAACCAGTTGGTTCGTACAACCCTGGTATTATTCCGCTGCTGGATAACTCCTTGAAAAATGCCAAAGTCTTTTTTTCCAAATCAGTCGAGGAAATCGTTTGCGGGAACAAATTCCTTTATTAAGGCCCAGCTTTTGTTTTCCCCTAAACTTTCATTCCCTTTTTTCTCCTTTGGCTGTTTGTTACCGAAAGACGCTGTTTTGTTTCCTTGCACCTCATCCTTATCGCAACCTCACACGGGAAACCGGTTGGCCTCGGTTTCTTATCACGCTCATTATGATAATGATTTACAGTTGTTTTGTTTACTTATCCACCGGGTGCTGTGGACATATTTCTTTTGTTGCAAGGTGGAAATGGGGGAACTGCGCAGTTGTGTTTCTTGTTATTAGGGGCTAGTTAGGTACCTTTCTTACAGAAATGCAAGTAACCCATTCAACGCCAGCTTCTTGAATACTTTCTCTGAACATGTGATAAAGATTGACCATCGGTTAACTGATATTATTTTGCGCGACGTTAACTTTGTACCTTGAGGCTTAATTTTCGACGGTTCTTATAACGTCAGGTTTTTCTAAGCTCCAGGGTAAAAATAGAAGGTTTTATTATAAATACTTTCCCTTTTGATTTTTAATCATGTTGGCTTTCCTTTGACATTTCTAAAATTTTACCGTTTTACCTCGGACGGAAAAAAACATTCCTTTTTCTCCCAAAAAGTATAAAGATTCTAAATATACCATTCAAAACTTCACCACTTTACCGTGGAATTGCTTTAATAGAAACGGGGTTAAAACGCATTGTGGCCCTTCGTATTTTTATTTTAGTTGATTTGGCGTTTCAACCATTGTCACATTGCGCGAGTTGTCGGTTGCAGGTGCGAAACGATAATGAGGATCAAACGGACTACAAAAGGTCCAGTTAATTGCTGCTTTTTTTCATTTTGTAACGGTTTATCGGTGTAGAGAAAAAAATATATAATACCCCATTCCCACGTTCTTAACAATACCATGTGTAGTGCTTTATTGTAATTAAACTTGAATCATTTTGTACAATAATCCCCGACAATTATCCCTTTGAGCGTCTCTGGTAGACTATTCAACATGAAATTCCTTTTTTTTCTTGTCACCGCTTTTATGGCTTCCGCAACCCCAATTCAAACACCGGAAACTCACCAACAGTTACAAGCCCGCCAAGGTCCGTTCGCAAGGACTCAGATTCAATGCGGTCTCGACGGCAAGGGGAGATGCAGTAACTTTTTCCCAGGAGGGAAATGCCTTTTGCCGAACAATACCTTCGAGGTTCAAGATGTTTGCAAAGGATTAGGTTAGTATTCGGTTATTATCAAAGTCAAAGCCGATTAATTGGATTGCTAATTGGAACCTTTTAGGGGGTGATGCCTGAAACTTTTTTTTGGAGAGAATTGATGGAAACCAAACATTCATTACCTGGTGTTTTGTGCATACAAGATCGATTTTCAACATACCTTTCAGCTTTGAACTTTGCATTGCTTTAAAATGCATTCTTGGGTGAATCGTCCTCAAAAAAAAAAACACGGGCTTTCCTATCGGTTTTGACGCCAAAAACCAGTGGCCGGCTTTTTACCCCTGGCATCGGCTTTGGTGCCAAACGCCCAAATGTTAAACTGGAGGAAAGATATTATTACTAGAGACATGTATCTATGTTATACCCTGCCTAAATATCCTGCCTTATTAAGAGTGCAGTGAAACTGGACATGAAACCATGATCGCAACGCTAAATCACATTAATGCGATACAGAACCACCAGTGCGGCAAAATAACACCCAGCGCTGACAAAATATGGCAGGCCAAGCCCTTCGAACCTGAGATCAATTCCCACAATCCACAAGCTGGTCACAATGGGCACACCGACTAGCGACCCGACCGTCTTGACCAGCATCACAACCGAAAAGACGGTCGTGTCATGTGACTCACTGCTGAGCCTACCACCGCCAATGATGCCAGTAACTGAGGTGGGCGAGCTCGTCCCATTGTAGTCGTCATCGTTCTCGTCAAAACCATCATCACCGTCATAATCCTTAGGATTCTGCTCCACCGGCGACACCTGCGGTGACTTGAGCAGGCTCAGCGTGAACACGGGCAGGGCGGACCCGAGCGCGTAGACGCCCATGGCGGGGACGAGCAGCCACACGGTGGGCGCCAGGCCGATAAAGGTCGCGCCCATGACCGACATGAGCAGGCACGCGTTTGCCCAAAACAGATTCTGGCGCTCGGCCGAGACGGTGCTCTTCCTCGCCCGGGCTCGCAGCAGGGAAGGCACGACGACGGTGAGGAGGACGAAGTTAACGCACGCCTTGGCCGACAAGAGGTAGCCGGCCGACGAAAAGGACCAAGTGTAGCGCTGCGAGATGTACTGCACCAGCAGTTTGGTGTCGGCGCTGGCGAGCGAGGTGAGGAACATGCTGACGAGGAGAAAGGCAAAGTTGCGCGGGCGAGAGGCGACAAAGGTGTAGAGGAAGTTGAGGCGGTGGACGATTGCTTGGATGGCAGGCTGCGTGCCTTGAAACTTGGGGTATGATGATGTTGGGATGTTTGCTAAAGACTCCTCCTGGCGCTGATCGTGACGGCTATCAGGGATCAAAGGGATGACACGGGAGGCGAGGAAGAGTAGTGATATGCCAATGATGAAGGGCAGCCAGAGGTTCAAGCTCATGGTGGCCGAGGCAAAGGCAGGACCGACGAGGGCGACGACGTATGTGATGGAACTCATATATCCAAAGTACGAAGCGCGGAGCACGTTGTCTTCTGTCAAGCCGGCAGCAAAGGCGTAGGTGATGGAGTTGAAGACACAATCACCACCAAGCACGGAAAGCATGGGCGCAAGGAACAGCAGACGGGCGGGAAGCACATTCTCAAAGTAACCTACGACCACAGCCCAGGCCAGCATGACGATGCGCGGGACGAGGTTGACCAGCAACACAAGACGTCTGCCGTACCTCTCAGCCACGAAGCCGAGGGGAATGGTCATGATGAGATCTGTGAGTGTGGCAGGGGAGGTGGTTAGCAGGGAAGCATCACGAGCTTGGATGAATGAAAGCAATAAATCCATCACAGTCATGGCATGGCCGCACATACCTCCTATGATCCATGCAAGATCCATTCCCCGCTGGACGCGCGCGAGTTCCTGCTGTACCTCGCCCACCTTGCAAAGCTGTTCGCGGACTTGGCCGTCGGGCAGATAGACGGCGTCGGAGCCATCGTCAACGATGGTACGGAAGTAGTCGCGACAGATGCGTCGCTCGATGACACGATTGAGCGGGAGCTGGTACAAGCTCGCCGACAGGTTTACCACCAGGACCAGGACGAGCAGGGGTTTGATGGCGCGATTGTGTGGTGAGGGTGGCGGGGACAAAAGGGACGACAATGTTGGTGATTCAAGGCCCTCCATTCTTGCTGAAGGTGCTGCTGCTGGTGCTCCTCCATCGATCCTCAGCGACTTTGCTGCGCTGGGGTCAGCCCTGTCGGTAATGACGACAGTGCTGCCATCGGGTCGGTCCATGCCGGAAGAGTGGAAGCTTGGAATTGGATCAATCTCTTTTGGCCTGGCGGTGTGTCTTTGCTCTGGTTGGATAAAGGAGCGCGAGGTGGCAATCCGTAGGGGCTGGCAGGGCGTGCGCGCGCGTTTGTTTTGGGGGGGAAATCGATTAGGGGCCTAGGTAGGCTTGGGAGGCGCTCAATAGTGGATTGAGGGTGAATTTTTTCGACACTAAAATGACGTGTGGATGATGTAAGACGCCAAGCCGCTCACATGAAAAATCTGGCCCAGGTTCACGCTACTCGGGTTTTTTTTGTTTTTTTTTTTAGACCAGGCCAGGCTTGCAGAGTAAAAATAAAATTAAAAAAATTGAGCAGCGGTTTTCCTCTTCAAAAGCTGAAGCTGAGCCGCTACAAAAAACAGGAATCAGCTGGGAGGCAACAGCGATAAGCCCTGTTGTTTTGAACGGCTGGATGGGTCCATTTCGCGGGTTGGTACGCTGCGGGTCAGCGGAGGGTGGTTCCGAAAGCCCTGTAATTTTTAATAGAGTAGTAATTAGCTGTTAACAGCACCGGCAGTCGACAAAGGTACAGTTCCAAAAGTACATTGTTGCATTGTGGAGTTCCAGGTCGATTAGATAGATAAGGCCTTTTGTCATTATCGGAGAGTGGGGGTCTTCTACATTGAGTGCATTCCATTGGCTTACCCAAGGATGTCACCCCACCCAGATGCCAACTTCGCATGAGCCGCCAAGACAACCCTAGCGGCGTTGATCGCAACTTGGACGATAAAAAACCGAATGCGAAAAAAAAATAAAAATGTCAGCACCGGTTGGAAGCAAAAGGAAACGTGACGCGGTCGATACTGGTGTCGCTTCTGATGCGCAATCTTCAACATCCACCGAAAATGTTTCTGTCAAAATTGCTAGCGCGGCAGCAACCACGACCGCGATGGTGAAGGATCATGGGTCTGCGGGGTACACAGAGCAGGAGGCAAGACCTAAAAATGACGCCTATTACCGCAATCTGTATCGTCACGAGATTGACTTTCGAGAAATGGGGACTCAAGATCCCGAGTTCAAAGCTGTGTTAGTATGCCGTGGCTTTTTGACTTCTCATGGTCACTCACTCACTGACCAACCCATTCATTGTTTGTCTCTAGCTTGAAGCGCAATGGCCAGCTTGACTTTACCGATCCCAAGGCTGTCATGCAGCTCACCAAATCCTCACTGAGACTACATTTTGGTCTGAGCATGGAATTACCTCATGATCGTCTGTGTCCTCCCGTAAGATTGCAACTTCCTTCTGGCTTTTATGAAGTGGACTCGATGCACTACTACACTGTGTACAATGTCATACGGGTACCTTTGAGAGATAGGTAATTACTAACAAAGTCTTGCCCGCATAGGTCCCAAATCGCCACAACTACATTCTATGGCTCAAAGACCTCCTTGACTCGAGCTCGTATAGTTCCCCAGGTGGTAAAGTGACAGGCCTTGATATCGGTACTGGCGCGAGCTGCATTTATCCTTTGCTAGGATGCACTCAACGGCCTTGGGAGTTCATTGCAACCGGCACGTTGCTTCTCTCCACCAGTTATTGATCCCTCACTAACATGACACCTTCAGACGTCGACAAAGAGAGCCTTTCGTACGCAGAAAAGAACATTGTCGCCAACAACCTCTCCCACCGCATCAAGCTCGTTTCCCGTCCGGATCCAGCCACATCTCCGCTGATCCCGCTTGACGAGCTGAAAATCAACGCCATCGACTTTGTAATGACCAACCCACCATTTTACGAGTCAGAGAAGGAGCTTCTCACCCTGGCAGCGCAAAAGGAGCTCCCACCTTCAACTGCTTGCACCGGTGCCCCCGTAGAGATGGTGAACCCGTACGGCGGCGAGGTTGGCTTCGTCACGCGGATCCTTGACGAGTCCTTTGTCCTGAGAGAGAGGGTGCGCTGGTACACGAGCATGCTGGGCAAGCTGTCGAGTCTTGAGGTCCTGGTCGAGACGTTGAGGGACAAGGGAGTAACAAACTACGCCATCACCGAGTTCGTCCAGGGAACCAAGACGAAACGTTGGGCTGTGGGATGGAGCTTTTGCGGGATGAGGGCAGGCCAGACTGCCGCCAGGGGGATGGCGCAGCTGGCTTGGAGAAAGGTCCTTCCTGTGCCTGTGGAAGTCGAAATCGGGATTTTGGACTTGAGCAAGATTGGGGAGGTGGCCGGAAGGATCGACACGCTGATGCACAGCCTGGAGCTGGAGAATTGGAGCTGGGACAAGCAGGGACTGAAAGGGGTTGCCAGAACGAGGGAGAATGTTTGGGGTAGGGCGTGGAGGAGAAGGAAGGCGAGGGAGAAGGAAGGTGTGGAAGAAGCCATTGCCGGAGCTGCAGAAACCGACAAGCCGTTCTCTGGATTCGAGGTTGCCATGGCTTTTGGCAGGAGCCAGGCTGTGGTGATATGTCGTTGGCGTGAGGGTCACGACGAGGCCATTTTTCAAAGTTTTTGCGGGTTTTTGAAAACGAGGCTTGAGCTGGTTGGGTTAACTGAAATAACAACATGACAAAAAAAGAAAAGCCCATTTCAACAGCATTGGTGCTTCTTTCCTCCATTTGGGACAGATGGATCAATCCAATACAAAGCTCTGCCGTCAAACGTTACCAAATCACAGGCGCTAGCTTAGAAGCAGCCTGTCCGGCATTGAGATTCACCTGGGGCAAATCTTCAACCCCCTCCCACCTTCACTTGGCCTCTGCCAGCCTCAAATATACATCCTTGGGTTGAACGGTGCTCAGTTCCACCGTCTCAAAAGACTCAATATCCCCTCCGACCTCTCCAAACTCGAAATTCCAAACAAGCAAAGTTAGGGTCACCTGCAGCTGCAAATACCCCAGTCTTCTGCCAAAGCACTGGCGAGGTCCAAAGCCGAAGGACAGCATCGGTCCCGCTGACGGATCATACACTTCTTGACCATTCTCGTCCAAACGAAGCCACCTCTCGGGTTTAAACAGGCGCACGTCATCATCTGGCCAAGCCCTTCGCCCGTCTTTGGGGAAGCTGGCCGAGCGGAGATTGTCCGAGATGGGGAATGCGGGCTCGTCAAGACTCGGCCCCGTCGACGGCATCATGATGGTGGTGCCCTTTGGAACATGACAGCCGAGCACGACGGTGTCGACGCTCGCGGCCCGGAAGTTGGGCTGGAGGGGGGGCATGTGCCGCAACGCCTCGTCGATTACGGCGTTCACATAAGGCACATTAGCCCTAGCAATCTCGTCCATAGTTGGGCTTCGGCCTTGTTGAAGGGCTAAAACGTGGCTTTGCCGCAATGCGTTTCGCAGCCGGTTCTGAGAGCTTTGGTTCGCCGAAAGAAATTTAAGAGCCCATGAGAGGGCGGTTGCGCTTGTCTCATGACCTGCAGAATAATATCCGCTCATCTAGGACGTTTGATTCGTGTCAGAACTCGCGCGGGCGTGCTTGAAAGATTTTCCTGATGATGGACTTGGACTTACATTGTCATAAAACGCTTCCCTTTGATACACCGGCTCCCTGCCCTCACTTACAGCTGCCTGTTGTTCCCGGACTACCATTTGGTCCAGGGCGCAGGTCACCGTTCCGTCATTTCGAAGGCGCATGACGGCCTTGTCAATCTCGGCCATTTGGAACTTCCTCATAACGGTGTACGACTTGCGCAGTTTGGGCCGGGTGAGCATGGCGATGTAGTGCTGAACAATGGGGAACGGCTTGCCCAAGAAACTGGCTTTGAGCTGGTCGCCCTGGTGATCTGAAAGGACATCAAAAAACGCCTCGTAGTAAGGGAGGGGGTCTAAATGGGGGAAAGCTATGCCGCCATGGTCCTCGCGACTGGTTTTCATGTGCAAATCGCTGCCCAGCGACTCGAGGTACTTTAGTTGCTGGTGGGTGTTTCTGTTTTCCCTGTTGGATGCGACTAGGGAGGCCAATATCATATCGGAAAGGGCAGCAAAGATGTCTTCGCGGGCATCAAAAGGCTTGCCGCCGGCCGATTGAAGCTTCAGCTTCCAGAGAGCGACCAAGTCTAGCGCGCAGTCGTGTATACGGGGGCCAGAAACCTTTAAAGTTGGGCCAACGAATTAGCTCGATGGAAACGGCTTCAGGGCACACTTGGGATGTGTCCCCTCGTGGTACTCACTCGACTCAGATACGCCGGCGACATGGAGTCCTTCAACAGCCCTTTATTGGCCTTGTATCTTGGATCGTCATGCTGTAAAAAGACATGGAATTCCGGCCCGATAAATCGACTAGCCCTGGTAATTACGTCACCTCTGTCGAACTCCCTGGCCCTCCGCTGGAGAATGTCTTGGACCTCCCAGAAGTCGGTGAGCAACAAGACAGGCTTGGCGAACGGGGCCGGAAAATACTGCGTCAAAGGGGCCCCGATCATCTTTTGATGCTTGATATACCAGGGCCTTATCCGACCGTTGTTGTTTGCGCTAAAGTCTGTCATTTCTTTCAGGTGTCCGAGTACGTTTTTGGCTGCTTTCTTGTCGTATGGAATCCCGGAGAGAGGTTTCGGAAGGGCCAGGCGATACAATACCGCGAATATCAGGCAAAGCAGAGCCGCCAAAAGACCCGCATAACCCGGAATAATTCCAGCCCCAAAGGATTGATTCGCTGGGAGGAAAGGCATTTCAATCTGCTGGATTTGTCGTGAGGGGTTCTTTTATCTTTTTGCTATCTTGGCCCGGTCCGGAAGGATGGCGTACTCGCAGCAGGGTAAATGAACGTCACAGGAGAGATCAAGTAGAGCTGGTAGATTTAACACCAAGATAAGCAGAGACGAACAAAAAGAAAACCATCAAAGATTATTCGGGTTTTATATATTTTCCTACTGACCAGCCCACTTGGCCCACGGGATGAACAAATGGACCCGGTGGCTTAGCATAAACCATTTCGCTCCTCGGCCTTTTTCTTTTTTTTTTTTTTAATCTTCTCTCGGACTTGACTGAATTCACCGAAGTCAGTGCGATGAATTGGAGGTAAAAGGCTGAAGACAACGAGAGCTTTTATGCGATCTTGGGGGTGGGAAATGGAGCGAGCCTGTTTAGGATTCGGCATATTGTCGGACTCGGAAAAAGGCCAGCGTTGCATCCGGGTTCAATCTTAGTCCGTGCCTAGGATTGCTTGCTGTAATTATTATGTTTATTATATTATGGGCCGGGGTCCCATTGTCCCTGAAACTCTTATCCCCGCCAAAGGCCCAACCAAGGCAAAATAGAGGAGACATGGGGGGCCGCAGTGGCCGTGGATGGAAATATAAGATACCAAGACGTCCATTTACTGCTTTCGACAGCAAGGCGGCCGGCCACACATTCACCTTGGAGAGCCAAGAAATTTCTCACTAGTTACATTAGAGTGCCAATGCAGCCAGTCTCTTCTGCCCGGGCCGTGTTCAAAAAATGGAAAGAAAAGAGGGGGGGAGGGGGGAAAGAAAAGAAAAAGAAACAAACGGAAATCTGCCCGTACATAAATTCGTCATATATATATATATATATATATATATATATATATATATATATATATATCATGATACCGCAACAATCTAGGTGCTCCACCTCGATGGACTGACTATATTTGAAAAGACAGTGATTTTCATACCCAAAAAAAGCACAAAACCAAGACAAGTAACGAGAGAGAGAGAGCAAGAAACCAAACCAGTCAGTCATGCGTTGCAGTCGCCCTACCATAGAAAAAATCACCGCACGACAGGCTTCGGCTTTATCATCAAATCATCCTTGTGCCAAATAGTGGTGTTGATCTGCGAGTCCATCCAGTCGTCCTGCCCGGGAAGCATCTCGAAATCGAACTTCCAAAACATCCTCGACAAGGTCAATCGCATTTCGGCGTACGAGAGGTTCTTCCCGATGCAGTCCCTAGAACCCGAGGAAAAGGGCCTAAAGGACCCAAAGTTGTCGTTGGCGTACTTGTCCTCGTATAGAGGATGGGACTTTGGCAACCATCGCTGCGGCGCAAAGGTTTCCGGGTCGGCAAAGTTGGACGGCAGCCGCTGGGTCGCCGACGGATAGATGTAGACGTGACTCCCCTTGGGGATGTACAGACCGTTGGCGTAATCTCCCGGGGAGACGCGTGGCGGTATCTCGGAGGCCGGTGGGTATAGCCGAAGTCCCTCTTCTATGCAGGCGTGCAGAAAAGGCAGCGGAGAGGTCGACATCATGTTGATGTCGGACTCGGAAGAGAATGCTGACCGTACCTCTTGAGCGAGCAGCTGCTGGGCCCTTGGGTTCTTGCACAACAAGAACATGATGCCGACCAGCGCGGTAGAGGTTGTTTCGGATCCGGCGCGAAGCAGGCTGCCCCCCATCAACTCCATCTCCTCCTGCGTCATGCCCTTGCCATCGTTTTTGTTCTGGGTGCGCAGGATATACGTCATAAAGTCCTTGCGAGGGGCGTCGGCGCCGAGTTGGATGCGCTTTTTGGACTTTTCAACGTTGAGAGCTTTTTCCTCGGCCATGGCTTTGAACTCGGACCGAAACATAATCTTGCCCAACGGGCGGAGGAGAGGGTAGTGCAGTACAACCTGCATCAAAGCCCTGCCCCGGAATCCATCAAATATCCTACGGATCCAAGGGTGGTAGTCACTGTCGTGCAGGGCATTAAAGGGATCCGCAAACGCCAGATCGCCAATGATGTCAAAGGTCAAAAAGTTGAACCAGCGGGAAAAGTCGATGGCTTCGCCCTTTTCCGCATAAGCCGTGATCCTTTCCATGAACAGGTTGACGTATTGTTGAATCAGGGGCTCCTGCTCCCTGAGCGCAACCTCGGAAAAGGCATGCGATATCCCACGGCGTAGGCGGCGATGGTCTTCGCGATGGGAAGCAAGCAGGCCGACGTGCCTGTCCAATCCATAAGCCGCCGGGTGCTTGTCGAATTCCATCTGGTTCGGCCGTCTGGCGTATATTTCCTTGTAGCCAACCGCACCGTCCATCGCGAGGTAGTCGGGGGCGATGCGCACCACGGAGCCATACTTTTTGTGTGCTGCAAGCATTTGCTTGTGCCAACTGCCCCCAATCTTGCTGTGGTAGTAAAAAGGAATAGAGCTGATGGCCCAGAGTTTTGGGCCTGGGATCTTGGCCAAAGGATGGAAGTAGAGTCTGTACACAAAGACTCCTAGCCGGTAAACAGCCAGCTGTGTATTGGAGCTTGTTAGGCATGCCCGATCCCAATCCAACGTTACATAGGTATGGTACCTATGTAAAAGTGTAATGACTTACAGCTCCAAGGGCAAAGACTGTCAGCAGCCCATATTGTGGCATGCTGGGAGAAGCTGCAGACAGCATATTGAAGGGCGAGTGACTTGCAATACAAGTCCAGTCAGCCAAGTACAATCTTTGTTCTAAGCGCTGAACAAAAGACCGCATGAGAATTGTCGCAATTTTGATTACTCGACTGGGTTACGGAAAGGGTGGACAATTATAGTCAAAATTACTTAGCTAGGGTGCGGAAACTTGGAAAGGATGGACAACTATAGTGAAAAACTGCGGAATCTCTGCCGCTTTTTTCCTATTTTTCTTTTATCTTCTTCTTTGGGCGGGGCCACACAAAGACCGAATCCCTACGGAGACATGATGATCATGTATTCACTGGCATAGACCCCCTGGATGGGTAAGCGCCGTGGCGACAGTCCGTCGGAGAGCCAATGTAACTGACGCAATTGAGCCTAGATAAACTGGTGGGGACTGCTTATATCCGCGCATCCCCATAGGATTTCGGAACTCATACGTTGAGCTAAACCCGTGAATTGATTGTATCATGTCTCCTCGAAGAAAAAGAAAACAGCTAAAATAGTCTGTTTGGCAAGAGAACGCAGCAACAACGGTTCCTTTTACACAGCAAGTATTAATTCAATAATTTGAAGCATTTGAGAAAGATCCCGACCAAGTCCGCCCAATTTACGCAGTCGATGAAACCAACGTTGGAATGATTAGAGAGGCGCGATTAGGGTTTATCGCTTGTCGAGTTGATAACAAAGCCCATATTAAAGCACGGTGCGAGGGGGAGCAAGTTTTAGCTGCAACTTTAGGTTTCAATATACAACTGACAGTTCAACGGTTGCAACCGAGAGTGAGGAAGAAAATTATACACATCAAACTGCCGAGTTCGTAAACCAACAACTCCAAGAACGCTATTGGTTAGTTGGGCTTCGTTCATGTATACTTGCGCATAAAGGAACCTAATAAATCCGAAGCGAGTTGCGACTGCGACGTGTAGCATACATGTGACTAGGTTCCTTAGCCATAATCTCAGCCTAAACATGGCAACTCATCCAAGAAAATCTCAAATCCTCAAACCGTACCCTAGATGTAAAGTTTTAAACCAAAAGATGCAAAAGAATACTACACGCCAGTGTTTGAAGCGTACTGCGTTGCGGGCCACTCGTTCTGGATCAAGTCCAGCATGTCGATATTGCTTATCCCTCCCAACGAACCGTCCCAGCCTCCGAGACCTTGATCAAACGACGGCATGTCCGCAAACGTCATTGTTTGCCCCAGCTGAGGGTCGATTGGATAAGGCGCGGTGGTGGTGGCGGCGAGCTCATGACCTGTAGGCGCTAGCCCCATAGTACCGGCGGCACCAGTGGTTGTCGTGTCGAAGAAGCTCGGGAATACTGATGCTCCCTGAATCTGGCCGAGATCGCCGAGGTTTGGCACACAGGCCCTTTTTGTTTGAAGGCCATCTCCTGCCCTCATTCCTGCGTCGGTGGCCGATCGCTTGCTCGTAGTCCATGAAACCGCCGACTCGAACTGTTGTTGTTGTTGTGGTGAGGACGACTTGGATGGCTGTTTGTACCTTGGTCTCCGCGTCATAGCCGCCTTCATCAGGGCGTCTTTGTCGTTGGCTTGAACGGCTCGTTGGTACACTGCCTGTCGTTCTGCTCTGGCGCCGTTTAATTCTGCGTTTGCTGTCTTGGCCTGTACATATCACGACATTCCAGTCAGTCAGGGCCAGTTTGTGGCGTTGCTCATTCGGAGGAAAACAATGTTAGGGAGAAGATGTGAAATCAAGAAGAGAGGAAGTTGCAGACCTTGAGTTGCGTCCTGGGCCCTGCAGCTACCCTCCAGAGGAATGAGGCGTGGCTCAGGTTGTAGACCATGGCTTTCGAATACTGGAAAGCAGGTCGAAAGGTCAGCCAGTTGCTATGTAAATGTACTAAAGACATGTTGGATAGGGATGACGAGGATAAACCTTCACTTACTCTCAATGCAGAAATGACACTGTCGAACCGGGATTGAAACGTCTCGTGCACTTCATGTTCGTATAGACTGACATCCGGCAACTGATGAGTGTTACCAAGCTGGGCTTCTATGATGTTGTCCTAGATTTTATCATCTCAGTTAGACAAACGGCCATGTATGCCTGCCAAAGGAAAACAAAAGAAAAAAAAGACAATAGAACTCACCAAAAGCTCAAATGCCATAATTTCCAATGTGACCGAGTTTGTTGACCCCATAAGCCACCGCCTCACCTTGTCCGTCACCTTGCCCTGCGTTCCAAGCTCGTGCGGGCCGGCCACCTAAGCCATGGCCTCGACGAGCTGCTGGACGAGGTGTCGTCTCTGCGAGTCCACCATGGGAAAGGTCGGGTCGTAACCGCGCTGGTGCCGACGGGATTCCAACCTGACCTGGGCCGCGAGGGCGCGGGCGTCGTTTGAGTTGGCAAAGTAGCCGCGGTAGACTTGCGGTGGTTGGTTGTTGCTGTTGTTGTTTTTGTTGTTGTCGTTGATGGACTTGAGCTCATCTTTGAGACTGAGGCTGTGGAGCAGTTCTTTGATCGAGGGGCCCAGGTGGGGCGTCGGCGGTTGTGGGAGAGGTGGGTTGCAGGCGTCATAGCCCAGCTGGTGTTTGTTGTAGAGCCAGTCGGTCATTGCTAGGGTTGGTTCGGATACCTTGTTTACCTTGAGTAGTATGGGATCGTATATATGCGATGGAATACGAGGCCAACGTGTCGACGGGTGCCGGGTGTGGCTGCTTCTAGATGGATAGTCTATAAAAATAGAGAGACGAAAGGGGAAAAAGAAAAGAAAAAAAAATCAGGCAGGCTTGTGAATTCCGTGCCCAGAATTTTATAGAGTTGGGAACTGGATGGTTTATCGAGATGAATTGCCCAACCGTCGAAAGTGACCAAGGCCTGAGCATCAAATGGCCACCTGCTTGTGATTGTCTTGAATAGGTAGAGAGCAGAACTTGTCAACTCGGGTGATCAGCTTGAGCTGTTGCTTGTAAACACTGTCACCGACCCTCTGGCCTTCAAAACGGCCACAATGGTGATGGAGAAACCAAGGTGAGGGTTAGGCCCGGTAGCTTGGTCGCGGCCCAGACACACCACTGTCATTGTTTGCCGCTGAGCCACAAGATTGGGTCCAGTTCACCATGGTCAACAGAAAAAAATTGATTCAGTCATGTCATTACATTAATTTTTAGTCCACTCATATTTTCTTTTTTCTTTTTCTTTTTCAAAAAAAAAGAAAAGCCAAGATACAAAGTACAATAACAGTACAATCACCCCCCACTCAAGGAATCCTCAACACTACTTTGGACTGATCAACTGGGGTTCCCTGCTCCACAACCGCACCCTGGGCGATAGCCATCTCCAGGCGCTCGTCGTCGGCAGCAAAGTAAGCCGCGGTCAAAAAGGGCGAGTTGAGCCCGCAGACGTTGAGGGTGATGGCCATGGTGCACCAGCCGCGGGCGTCGTCGGCGGGTTCCTGGTAGCGGACGTAGGAGCGCATGGGCACCTTGACCTTGACCGACTCGCCCTCCCTGGCGCCCTTGAAGCTGTACTCGATGAACTTGTCGGCAGGGACGCTGTCGCAGGGGCCCGGCCACGACAGCGGGTGGCCCTCGTAGGGCACCGGGTGGCTCGGGTTCAGGCGCAGGCCCGTCGCGTTGAAGTATGCCTCCTGGTCGACGGGGTTGTGGCCGTCGGCGACGGCGCCAGAGTCGATGATGCACTGCTTCATGTCGGTGGCTCTGTCGTTGTGGTTGATCTCGATGGGGATCTCGCCGTTGACCGAGAGGTCGGCCGCGTGGGTGTAGTACTCGTTGAAGCTGTAGGGCAGGCCGTCGGCGTGCGTCCGCCTCGTGATCCTGACCAGGGGACCCTCGTACTTGGACGTGTCGATGCCGCCTTGGAGACCGACGCCCGTGTACGTGTCCTTGACGCCGGCGGGGGGCTTCTCAAACCACAGAGACTGCACTGCGGCCGAGACCTTGCCCTGCTCAAGGAGGTGCTGGCGGAACGAGGGGCCCTGCGTCGGCTGGACGTTCTGCTCCGGGTCTGCGGGGTGGTAGGGTGCGATGCCGAGGATGGAGTAGTCGTAGACCGGAGCGGCGCGGCACGAGCCGTCACGCTCCCAGACGCGCTGCTGCAAGTACCGGGGCATGGCAACGCTGACTCCCTCAATGGGGCCCGAAGACAGGCCGGTCTCGCTGTCGACAAAGGTCAGCGTGTCGTTGTATGCGAAGCTGGACCTGTACCACTTGTTGAGGCCGCCGCCGTAGGCATACGAGCCCGTGAAGGGGTACAGGGCCGAGGCGGTCTTGGAGCGAGACGGGTCATAGGTGCCGTCGTCCGGGACCGAGACGTTGCAGGGGCCCTGGCAGGCGAGCGAACTGCAGCCCCAGTTCATGATGGAGTCGGGGCCAAACACGAAAAAGTCGGGGCTGCCCAGGTCGTAGACGACCTCGATGGTTCGGTTGTTGTCGCTGTAGGGCACCGACAGGCTGGTGGCCATCTTGTGGTTGTCACCATAGGTCAGGTGCAGAGGCATGACCACCGTGGGGGGCGCCGACGAAGATGCAGCCCCGATTGCGGCAGCAGCCGCGAGGTTGGCGGCCAAGAAGGCGCCGGCTGCTGATTGCAAAACAGTCTTCATGGTGATTTGTGTTGTCTAGGGTACCAGGTTTAACTTGACTCTTAGACTGCTGGCTGGGGCTGGGGGCTGGGCGTGTCTTGGAAAAAAAAAGTTGTAACCACGATGGGAAGGTAATAGCAGCTGTATTTATTTGTTCATCGAACGGGAGGGACCGATCTCTTCGGCTATCACGGACCCCAGTAGGTAGAGTAGAACCAGACGAACTAGACTAGGTCTAGTCTAGTTTTACTTTGTAGGTAGTGGTTCATCATGATCCCCCATATTAGGTAAACAAAAACTGCATAGACTTGGAATCTCAAGTCTCCATCTCAGTAAATACGAGTATTTTAAAGGGGCGTCCTACAATTCCCACCTGCCCTTTTGGATCTGTTACAGGGGATCGGGACCATAATTTCCGCTCCAAAATGCTGACCCCCTTGCCAATTTCAACCTTTTGACACGAGCCGATGCAACCCCCGACTTTTTTTGCCTTTCTTTTGTTGCCTGCAGAGGTTGTAGTGACGTTTTACCCCATAGGGAACTCGGCAACCTCTTCACTTGATTTCGTCTAATACGAGCTCGTTTGCATAAACTCCACCACCCTTGGCAAATTGCGACTCCATCTTTTTGAGATTTTAGGGCAGGACGATCGGGTTTGAATGGTTGCAATGGTAATTTTATCGTACGAACTAACATGTTGTTTCCACGCTGACGCATGCCGAGAGATCAAATGAAGAGAAAAAAAAAAAGTTTACTCCTTGACTAGATATATCAACTCCTGATCGCCTTTTTTTCGGTCCTCTCTTGTCATGATGCTGTCAGGATCATCCCCTCACAAGTCAATAACATGTTGGGCGTGGCTGCTATCGTCTTGTCCGTGCTCGGTCTGACCCGCGAGGTGTCTTGTGCCGTCGCACCCGGGGAAAACCAGTACATTGTCGAATATACAAATGTAAGTTTAAAATCTACTGTCTCGGAATTATTTTAGGAATTTATAAGAAGAAAAAAAAAAGAAAGAAAAAGAAAAGCACCCACCCAACTGACACTCACAGGGCATCATCCCCCGAGACCTGCCCATTGACGGGCCCGTAAAGGTGGTCAAGACGCTCGACTCGCCAGGCATCTTCAACGGCGCCGTCATCGAGGCCACCAGCAAAGAGGAGGCATCCATCTTTGCGTCCAACAGCCGCGCCGCCAACATCTGGCCCAATGTGCGCATCAAGCTCGATGAGCCCCTGGACCAGCGCTCCTTTGCCGACGACGTCGCGGCGACGGAGTACTCGGTGCACGCCGCCACCGGCGTCGACCGGCTGCACGCCGACGGCATCCTGGGCCAGGGCGTCAAGGTCGCCGTCGTCGACAGCGGCGTCTGGTACAAGCATCCCGCCCTCGGGGGTGGCTTCGGTGCCGGCTTCAAGGTCGCCGGCGGCTGGGACTTTGTAGGCGACGCCGGCCGTGACGAGCCTCCCCGTCCCGACGATGACCCGCTCGACACCCCTAGCATCGGCCACGGCACCCACGTCGCGGGCATCGTGGCGGCTTCCAGTGACAAGTTCGTCGGCGTCGCGCCAAACGCCACCATCCTCGCTTACAAGGTCATGTCCACCGTGGCGGGCACCGACGTGGCCACCATTATGGACGCCTGGCTGCGCGCCTACAGCGACGGGGCCGACATCATCACCATGAGCATCGGTGGCTTGACGGGGTGGACCGAGAACCCTCTGGCCGTCTTGGCAGCCCGTCTCGTCAGCCAGGGAGTAATCATAACCGTGTCTGCGGGTAACAACGGTGCCGACGGCCCCTACTTTGCAGGTGACGCCAACACCAGCCCGGATCTCTTGTCTATCGCATCCGTCGGGGCAAACAACTACGCGGCTTCACCCTACCGTCTGACCATGACGACCAGCGATGGCGTTTCCAACACCACCAAGTCTGGATACCTCCCGGCGGCCGCCGACTTCCCTGCCGAGGTCAAGGGCTGGCCCGTTGTGGCCCTCAACCGCAACATCAGCAACAACGACGACGCCTGCAGCCCATACCCAGAGGGAACCGCCAACCTTACTGGAGTCGTGGCCCTCGTCCGCCGCACCGCCGGCTGCAACTTTGTGACCAAGCAGAGGAACCTGCAGGCCCTGGGCGCCAAGTACGTGCTCGTGTACAATGACAACCGGCCCATCATCACCCCTGGCTCCTCAGACCCCGGCAGCCTTTTGGGTGTGATCACCGCCGAGGCCGGACACGCCATCATCAACGCCCTCGTCGCCGGTGCCAACGTGACTGCCGACTTTTCTGTGCACCCAGGAGACGCCCCCTTGGCGGGGATCCCGGACCTGGAGGCCGGAGGCAAGCCCAGCGTCTTTAGCAGCTGGTCGTCAACCTACGACCTGCAGCTTAAGCCCGACGTCGCCGCCCCCGGCGGTAACATCTTTAGCACCTGGCCCAACGATTCGTACATGGTGCAGAGCGGCACTTCCATGGCCACACCCTACATCGCCGGTATTGCCGCGCTGTGCATAAGCGCATTCGGCGGCCGCGACAAGCACGGGCCCGGATTCGCGGCCGAGCTGACCAGGCGCATCGCAAGCGCCGGTTCGACGCTTCCGTGGTACGACGGCACCACCACCAGCGCCGAATTCGTGGCGCCCCCGATCCAAATGGGCAGCGGGCTCATCAACGCGACGAGGGTGCTGCACGGCGCCACGACGCTGGACGCGACCAAGCTGAACCTCAACGACACGGCCAACTTCCAAGGCGTGCACGACGTCACCATCACCAACAACGGCGCCGCCGCCGTGTCTTACAGCTTCGCGCTGGAGCCTGCCGCAGGGTTCGAGATCCTCGAGCTCCACAACGTCATCGTCAACAGCTGGGGCATCAAGCAGTTCTCAAAGCTGGAGCCCAAGCAGATGGTGCCCGACGCGCAGCTCCCAGAGTCCTTCAGCCTCGCGCCTGGAGAGTCGAAAAAGGTCACGTTGGCTTTTTCCAACCCCGAGAGCAAGGGATGGAATGCCACGCTGATCCCGGCGTACAGCGGCAAGGTGATTGTGGCTGGGGATAATGGGGACCAGCTGTCGCTGCCGTATATGGGTATGTTGCACTTTTCTTTTGTTTGATGTCAAGAGATGACACCACAATGATCTTGACAACTAAAAAAAAAACAAAAAACAAAAATAGGCATCGGGTCCAGCCTTTACGAGAACGCCAAGGTCTTTAGAAAAGACTACCCCTCGTCTTTCTCTGGTGACCCGACTTGGTATTCCATCGATCAAAAGCCATAGTAAGCCAGCCCACCAAAGTCCACCAGCAGCCATTCCGAGTGCCATCCGCTGACACAGCCTTTTTTTTCTTTTTTTTTTCTCCACGTTTGCAGCTACAACTTTAACCTCACTAAAGGAGGTCGTCAATTTCCCTGGATACACACCTCATTCAGCTGGGGTGTGAGGGAGCTCCGATGGGACGTAAGTTCTTTTTCCTCCTTCCCCGTTGCTATCAATCAAACCAAAAAGAAGTCCCCTGACGCTGACATGTCAAAAAATGCAGATCTTCGAATCTAACTGGTCCGAGTCGAAATGGACTTACCCCTTGACCCCCGGCGCCAACGGCTTCGTCGACGCCGTCAGCCACTACACGGGCCCCTCGCTGAGCCAAGAGGGCAACTTCGGCGCCCCGCCCTACAACCTGTCGGATCCCTTTTACAGCAGCCAGATGGCGCCTTTCCCACAAAGGTTCCTCTCGCGCCACAGCACCTTCAACCCGGGCGAGCAAAAGTATTGGTGGATGGGCAAGATGGCCAACGGCAGCCAGATTACGCCTGGTAACTATACGTATGTCTTTGTTTTATTGGTCAAAGTCACCTTATCATCAGACAAGAAAAAAAAAGAAAAGAAAAGATTGCTAACATGGACTGTGTTTGTTCTTCCTACAGTATGCGCGTGGCTGCTTCCAGGCCGTTTGGAGACCTCACCAAGCCAGATGGATGGGAGGTCTGGAGGAGAGAGATCCAGGTGCTCCCATTGATCTAGGGAGGAGTTGTCTTGTCTTTCCTTGGTAGTTATACATTCTACCGCTCAAGTAAACGAGTTTACTTAATAAAACGCATTTTTCCTTGACAATTGCTACGTTGACACCATTAAAATCTTGGAAAAGCTGAGAATAAAATTGTCTAAAAGAGATAAAAAAAAAATAACAATCACCGATACAATGTCCGCTTGTCCGCCGCATCCTTTCTGAAATGCGTCATCAAAAACACATTCCCCAACCCCTCCACCCTTAGCCGGTACCTGTTCTCGACCCTTCCTATCCTTTCCGTCTCCCTCTGCTGCATCGCCACGACAGCCCGACGCTCCGACGGCGCCAGGTGCGCGAGGGCGAGCTGGTCGCCGGAGCGGAGGTTGGCAAACTGCTTCTCGATGGCGTCGACGCGCCTGTCGGCCTTGGAGAGCGCGAGCCTGCTGCCCTCGGCTGTGCCGCCCGCCGATCCCGACGACGGCGGTGCTGGTGACGATGGTGGCTGCGCTCCTTGGTCGTTGGGACCGCCTTGGAGCATTCCGGGAGCGTGGTCCGAAGAGCGCGCTCGGGTCCGTCGTGGGCGGGAGCTGGTTGAAGGCCCGGCGCGATTGTATATGATGCGGCCTGATGGCAAACGAAGCCATTTCTCGTCCGGGTCGGCTGCCATATTCTCCGTCTTGGGATTCGGCGTCTTGTCATTGTCGCCGTCTCCCTCAATGTCGCTGTCCGCCTCCGAGTCGGTCGAAGAGTCATAAAAGTCGGCGTACTCGGAGCCTTTGGCATCAATGTCGAATCTGCAGTGGCCCTTGTCCATCATGTCTAGGAACATACCGGTCAGCAAAAAATAAAAAATAAAATGTTAAAAATGACAAACAGCTGCTTTTTTTTCTCTTTTAGAAAGAGCATGCTTACGTTGTTGGACAGCCTCTGTAGTGTTTCGTTGGGTGCCGCAGCACAGACACTCATTGTAGCCCGAGACCACGAGGTGGAGATATGAAAAGAGCGTCTCGACATCTACAGCCAGGCGATCTTTGGCTGGTATCATCAGGCCGTGGGCCAGTCGCATGTGAGCCACGTTGGCGTCGAAAGTTCCGTGGAGCTTGTTGCAGAAGAGGCACTGCTCTTGGTTGAAGATGAGAGTGTCTGGGTTAGGGGTTGAGGTGGATGAAGACAGCGACGGGCTGGTTGCGCCGCTGCCGCTGCCGGTTGTGCCGCCGCCGACCATTGTCAAAAGGGTTTGTTTGGGAGTGGTGGAGAGTGGTGGAGAGTGAAGTTGTAGTTTTTTTGTTGCTCAGGAGCTCTGTGTTATGAGTTTGATGCAAATGTATTGTTTTCTTTCTTCTTTTTCTCTTTTCTTTTCGGTTGATCGTGAATGTTCCCATGGACTTTATAGCAGGTTTTGGCATCATATTCATCATCAATTGCACATGGTGAGCGAAAAGCTATTTCTTCCCCATTGGTCAATTGAACGTCACCAAGCAGCGATGGATCATCGTTTAGGCTGGGTCTCGCTAAATTCGCTGCAGGCCGGGCCAATTGGACGTGGGCTGGGCGCTGCCGGCCTTTCCCAATTGGTACGTAATTGATGTCTGCACAGAATGATTCATCCTGACTTTGGCCCCTTTTAGGCGCATTCCATACCTTGGGTACCTAAGGTGTATGTATACCTACGTCTTACCTAACTTTGCTTCGTCCTTGATTTGTTTCCCCCCGTTTCTTTGCTCACATTCACTATTCGCATACCTTCCTTTTCCATTCAATTCATGCCCCTGCAGGTGGCATGGCGTTGCAGGTAATGTGAATGCCCGTTATGCAAACTCGGATGCACAAGTACTTTGTTATTGACATGGTCACATGGATGTACTTGGTTTACTCGACGCGGTGCCGACACCGGGAATTGAACTTGCAGATGACTTGAACGGCTGTCATTTTACCAAATTGGGCTAGATTATCTGCTAGTCTAGACTAGATAGAAACAAGATCTAATCTACAAGTAGATAGAATAGGTTCTAGAACTTGAACTAGCTGTAGAGATGTAAAGTCAAAGAGCTACTCATGACAAGTACCGCCCTTCGATTATAGCCTCATGTCCCCTGCCACTGACATTCGGATTGCTATCTTGGGATGGCAAAAGAAAGAAACGCACACTGTCGAGTAAAATTCAATATTAAGTTTCTTCTGACTAATGAGCCTTGAGTTTTGTCAAAATCGAATCCCTGAATCGACTTTTCCCCAGGATGGATGGATAAGGTAATTTCAATTTGGTTGTTGAAATAAAATAGATTTTTCTTTTCATTCAATTGTCTAGCAAACCTTGGTTATCTAAACACACACACACATTACTCAACTCATACAACTCTCCATCTAGCCCAAAAAAGCAGCTTCTCTTTTTACTCACAACCCCTACGCTATCACCAAGACATGGCCCCTTCCGCCGCCAGCGGCCTTGGGACAGCTTTTGCCGTAGCACCACCAGCCAGCACATCATAAATGCGCTTACCAAACCTTGAAAACGCATTGGTCATGCCTCCAATCTCAGTCAGCTTCTTCTCCAAGGCCGAAAGCGCAAAGGGGAAGGCCTCGCCGCCGATGCGGAGCATGTTCTGGTCCAGATCGATCTCGATCGGGGCGCCCGTGTTGGCGAGCTCGTAGAAGCGCTCGTCGGTAATGGTGAATCCCAGCAGGCCCAGGGATGGCATGTTGCGGGCGAAGATGAAGGCGAAGCTCTTGGCAATGACGCATTTTGCTCCGACGCCTGTTGAATCCAGTTTAGTAAATCATGTCCAATTTTTGTTGCTTACTCGTAATTCTTTCGAGATGAATATTCCGGTTTGGGAATTAGTCTTCTTACCTAGCAAGGCCTGAACGGCTTCCTGTCGACTGGACCCGCAACCAAATGCCTTGCCGCCGACAATGACCTCGTGACCATCTTTGACTGCATCGCGGAAACCTGGCTCATTCCTCTCCATACAGTGGGTCCCAAGCTCCTTGTTGTCTTTGGAAGTGAGTAGGAACTGGGCAGGGGCAAGCTTTATGCCAAGTTGCAAGGTCAGTTTCGCTGTAGTTCAAGTGGAGAAGAATATGAGGGCAGCTCGGTGGTTTTTGCTTACCGCGTCTGTGTCGACAAAGTCTCCCAAGCGGTACACTTTGCTCTTGATGACACCCTGAGCCGGAGCCTTTTCTGTTGAGGTTGAATCAGCCGCAGTGCTGGCTTCTGCGGGGGCTGTCTCTGCTGCTGGCTCATCAGCCGATGCGAGACCGTCTCGTCCAGCAGGCTCAACCCAGGATGGCTCCTCCAGGGCACCAGTAGGCAAGGAACCTTTGCCCTTGACCTTCTCCCAGTGCTCGTCTGGGATGAGATCAATAAGCTCCTGGGGCGATGTGACCTTCATGTCAAACGAAGACGCCGCAACTGTGGCAGCTGAAGCCAACGAACCAAGAGCGCCTAGAAAGTCTCGTTAGCGAACCGTTTCACCCGCTTGGCCAGTCACGCAGGGTTGTTCATGGAATGCAAATGCAAATGCTAATGCAAACACAAAAACAAAAGAAAAAAAAAGCTCACCTTTACCCATGCGGTTTTCAAAGTTGCGGTTTTGACTGCTGAGCCATACAGAGCCGGGTGCAGCCATATCGGCACCCATCCCCACACAGTAGGAGCAGCCCGGAATTCCAATAGTGAAGCCGGCCTGCTCATAGATGTCGGCAAGACCAGTCTTGCGCAGGTGCTCAGCAATGGGCCGGCTACCAGGCACGACTCGGCGCTCACCATTGCCCACAGGCTTGAGCCCTTTGTCCAGACCGGCCTTGAGCACCAATGCGCCGACCACCAGGTCCTCCTCGGCCGTGGTGCAGGCTCCGATGAAGACGCCGTCCAGCGCGGTACCCGCCACCTCGCCGACGGGCACGACGTCGTCTGGGCTCGGATACCGCGCCACCGACGGCTGGGCCTTGGAGAGGTCGATCTCGTACGACTCGGCGTAGGAGCAACCCTCGTCGGCGCGGAAGTAGTGCGACGCTTTTTTGTGGTGCGGCGTCTTGCGGCTGTCGATGAAGCGTTTCGTCACGACGTCGGGCACGAAAATGCCCGTGATGCCGCCAAACTCGGTCGTCATGTTGGCGACGGCAAACCGGGCGTCGGAGCTGAGCCATCTGCAACCCGGGCCGGTGTACTCGACCACGCGGTCGGCAGCCACGGTGTTGCGCTTAAGCTGCTGCAGGATGTAGAGGATTACGTCCTTGCCGCCGACGCCGCGGGCGGGCTTGCCGGTCAGACGGATCTCGACCACCTCGGGCACCTTGAACCAGATCTGACCCGTGACCAGGGCCATGGTGACCTCGGTTGCGCCCAGGCCGATGGAGAGGCAGCCGTTGGCACCCGAGCTGCAGGTGTGCGAGTCGGACCCGATGATGATCTGGCCCGGCTGCGCCCGCTCGCGGTAGAACTCGGTGTGCATGATGGTGTAGTTGCTGCCCTGGAACTGCGTCATCTTGAACTTTTTGCGCGCAAAGTCCATCTCGCGCACCAGGCTCTGCACCAGGGGCGTGTCTGACAGCCGCGGGTCGACCACGTGGTCTCCGGCCAGCCAGAACCGGTCGTTGCGGAACACTCCCGGGTCGCCCAGCTTGTTGTACACCTGAAGCATGCCCTGTTTTGATTTTCATGCTGGGTTAGTAGGGGGTAGTGGTTGCAAAGAAATCAAAAACTCAACCAACTTACATGCCAGCTGGCTTCGCTCGCCATGACCCAGTCTACCGATACGCGAATGGTATCACCTGTCTTGACGTGACCAGTACGGGATAGATCGTGCATCGCAAAGATCTTTTCCGTAACGTTCATAGGAGGTCGGCTGGCAGGACGCAAACTCAGGGGCGCGGTCATGGCCCCGTCGTATCGGTCAGCCGAATTTAATGATTCTAGCCCTGGAACAAGTCAGCTTGAAATCTTTTTTTTTCTTTCTTTTTTTTTCGCAAACAGCTTCGAAAATGACATACATGCAGAGGTAAGAAGAAGAAGCTCGTTAACATCATCTGCCGAGATTTCATCGGTCCATGACAAAGCCATACCGCCCAGGTTAGTGGGTGCGGTGGCTATGCTAACGGTCTGCAGCAAGGCATCGCTCTCCTTGACATGTCCGTTTCTTCTCAAATATGCACCGAGAACAGAAAAGACGGTCAGAGGATGCAGCGACGACTGCTTCTCTCCATCTGGAATAGAGCTCCACGCGTCATCTTCCAGTTGAACGTCGCGTATTGTGTGCAAGAGCTGCCCCAGTCGATACTGAAGTGATTCATCGGCCATGATGGGCGCTCTGTGGAAGAAAAAAAAATGCGCGCGAGATGAAGATTTAAAATGCCGATGCGGTATATGGCAAAAGTAATAATAACAAAGGTAATGATGCAATTCAATGAGTCCTGCTCTGTCCTGCTCTGCAGTGGTGATGTCGAAAATAAGTCAAGGATGGGGCGGGAGAGAGAGTTGAGCTGAAGTGATGAACCTAATGGAGAGAGGAGAAAATAGTAATGGAATGAGGAATAATGAAATCCTACCAGTAACCTGGGAGGACGCTCATTTTGAAACGATTCGCAGAGCTCAGGATTTGAATTCAAAACAACTTGGGATGTGCCTGATTGGCGTCAAAAGGGACCCCAGGATGAGCAAGAAACTCTACGAGATAGTGCTGGAGCAGGGCTAACGAAATCTGTCAAGGAAATCTTCCGACGGATCACTCCAACTGATTCAAATGGGTGGGTATCAGGGATGTCCAAGCTAAATTTATCAATAGAGCTACAGTAACTAACATAGCTAAGGTACAGGTACCTACTTGTGGTATATCAGACCAAACAAATATTCTTTCCCGTCCGATATGCCAACAAAAAGGTGGATCATGTTGGCTTCAGGACCCCTCCCTGTTGGTCAAGGCATTACGTGGGACCGGACCCCAGCAGTGAATCTGGAAAGCTTATTCATGCATAAAGTGACCAAAAGACCCGAAAATAAAAAATATACCACGGGAAAAAGAAAAAGGCCCAAACTTAAATTTAATCTTGTTACGTTTGTTTTGCACCGAGCCGGAATGCCAAGTCCGCATTATACACCGAAAAGGGTATTCAGATGTAGCGTTGAAACCAACTAAATCGACCCCCGACGCGCGTGACCGCTACCAGTACTATGTAATGTGTTACTGCTAAAACAGTCCAAGTGGAACTGTTCATTACTCGCCATTCTAGACCCGGGCCGGCGGCGAGCCTCTTTTTTTATCACCCGATCAGAGGTAATCCATCCCTCTCAAGAGATTTGCGCCTTGTTGGGACAGCACTGACTCTTCAAGTTCACCTCGCAAGGCATATTTTATACCCCGGAATCCATACTAGGAAATCTAACTTCATCCACCCCCAGAGCATATTTCACATCTGCAGCCCTGTGATCCACACAATTGAGACGTCATTCTCAAACTTTGTTTCCACATATCTACAAACGTAAGATACTTAAAGCCTTGAACTGCCTTGGGTACATGACGTTGGGAATGTTGCAAAAAGCGAAATCCAACGTGACTGGCTCGGCTCGCTTATACCTGCATCTGGTTTCAATTGAGTTTTGTTCCAAGAATACCACATTGGTACCAACACACTGGAGCTAACAAGACTAAACTAGACTGGAATCTTTTTTTCTTCTCATCTTTTCCATCGCCTGCCTCATGAGGAGCTTGGATGCTTGATAAAAGGTGCTCTTTGGTCTGCAAATCAATCTGACCTTGGCAAAAGGAAAGAGAAGAAGGAAAAAAAAAAGTCAAATTGTCAAATCTCGTTTAATTTAATTTCTTTTACATCAAAAATGTCGACCAAAAAATTCAGTATCGTTGCTTTCGGAGGAGACTATGCCGGGCCCGAGGTAAGATTTGCTCATTCTTGTTCTGAATCCTCACTCGCGTGCCACGCGGTGGCGCCCACTGATATCACGTTTCTGACCAAGTGTATGATTCTCAAACCCGCAGGTTATGGCCGAGGGCCTCAAGGTCATGAATCAGGCTCTAAGTCGGTATCCTGATGTCGAATGTGATATCAAGTCTTATGAGCTGGGTGGTGTAAGTTGCAAAATTAAAATAATAAAACCAACTCTCGTGTTATTATGCTGCTGCTGACGAACAAATTCCCACGGCTCAGACCAGTTTTGATCTCCATGGCGAAGCTATTCTGCCTGAAGCGCTAGAGGCTGCCAAAAAGGCTGACGCTGTCCTGGTAGGCGCTGTTGGTGGACCTGTAAGTACTATCTATCTTTCTAAACCGCGAGCGTCTCAGATTTTAGACCATCTACTGAAACCAGCCTGCGTGGGCAACAACATAGAAATGGAATGGCCGGGTGCCATCGGTAGAATTTCAAAGCCTGGGCGCTCTGCGGCGCGAGCTGCAACTCTACGGCAACCTGCGGCCCATCAACTTTGCCGCGCCGTCGCTGGTCGACGACTCGCCGCTCAAGCCCGACATCGTCAGGGGCACCGACATTTTGATGATCAGGGAGCTGACGGGAGGCATCTACTTTGGGGAGAAATCACGAGGCGACCGGGTCGCCTTTGACACGGACAAGTACACGTACGAGGAGGTTGAGCGGGTCGCCCGGCTGGCCGGGTCCCTGGCGCGGCAAAAGAACCCGCCACTTCCCGTCGTCAGTCTGGACAAGGCCAACGTGCTCATGGCATGCGGTGCCTTTTGGCGCCAGGTCGTAGGAGAGGTCTTTGCCAAGGAGTTCCCTGACGTACCGCTTACCCACCAGCTGGCAGACAGCGCAGCCATGATCCTGGCTTGCAATCCTACAAAGCTCAACGGCATCATGCTGGCGAGCAACCTCTTTGGTGACATACTCAGCGACCAAGGGAGTGTCATTGCCGGAAGTATTGGCCTTCTGCCTAGCGCTAGTCTGTGTGGGATTCCTACAGCTGGATCTGGAATGATCAAGGGGCTATATGAGCCAATTCATGGTGAGTCGCCGTTTTCTTTTTTATGAGTCGGTCATTCTATTCGTCGTGCCTTGATTTTTGTACCGCGAATCAACTTTTTACTGACCGACCTTCACCATGACCATCAGGCTCCGCCCCCGACATTGCAGGGAAGCAGGTTGTAAATCCCATAGGAATGATTCTCTCCATAGCAATGATGTTCAGATATTCACTAGGAATGCCCGAAGCGGCTGATCTGATCGAGACGGCTGTCAGGGACACGATCGAGGCCGGGGTCCGTACCAAGGACATGGGAGGAAATGCCACAACAAAGGAGATTGGCGATCATGTGGTCCAGACTCTCTCCAAGCTGGGATGAGAGATGTTGTACAAAACAGGGCTAGGCCTGATGCATCTCTCAAAGCAAAAAGAAAAAAATAAAACTAGCAGTGAATGATGCAGTTGCAGATCACATGCTGCTAGCCACAGAGTTTTTAAGCGGGCTAGTCTACTTTGACCTGACCCCCACCATGGAAATGAATAGTATGATTTGAGTGTTGGTGACTTGCGTGAGTAAACCGTAAAGCTAAATGTAAACCGAAGAAGAGACACCCCAGACACGATCGACGATCTTGGTACCGGGAAATGCTACACTCACACACTAGCGACCACCCCACTACATGTTACACCATGAGAATCATGAAATAATCTTCTCGAACAATCCAACAATGGCTTGGCTTATGCCCACCTTTGCACCCCTGCCTACCCTTGCGTGGATATCACTGCTGGGCATGGCCCTTGTTGAGATACAAGGTTCACGTTTGACGAACGAATGGAGAGTTGAATGGGACCTTGTATGACGTGATAGGAATAGAGAAAGCTTGAGGTACCTACCTAAGTTACCTTTGCCCACTTGCTCCATCGAACCACAAGAATAGCACTCATTCATGGAGACGCAAGCCTGCATTTCTCGTCCCAATTTTCAAGTATGGTAAAGTGGGAACACGATATCTCGGGTACGCGGGCAAATGTTTCCAAGTTGGAGCCTGTGCCTGTCGGTCTTGGGACTTCTCCAATAATGGTTGCCTTGGTTTGCCTCTGTCATCTGAATTTTCTTTTCTTCCTCATCAGTTGACATTGCATGCGTTATCATTACTTACGTGGCAAAAAAAAGAAGAAAAAAAGATCCGCAGGTAAGTGGGTTGGAGGGATTCAGATGATCTGTCAAGAATGTCAACTGTACTATCGTAGCCAGAAACATCTTGGATGACATCTTTGCAGTGCAGATATTCAGACGAATCTGAGGCAAGAAACCTCTGCGGGTCCTGAACCTTCTTACGCACCCACATGCATATAGCTTGAATTGAATAAGCTACCCAAAGTACCGAAGAAGAAAAGAAAAATGAAACTTAAACGTGGGGAAACAAGGGTGTAATGAATTTATTTATACGGCTGATTGAAATGCAATGCGACATAACTACAACCGAAGCCCCAAACTGGGTAAATCTGGGTCCCTTTGTCGTGTTCTTGGCATCCTTTCAGTGCATCCCCATAACCGATGGGAGCATGAAACGTGACCTCCACAGTGGGTTTAGCTGTTTACATGTCATTCACTGCTGAGGACTTCTGTGGCGTCAGGTTTTACATCGCGACAGTCTTGGACGTATGAAAAGAAAAGCAAAAGAAATGCAACTAAGGTACCTCCGGCAGTCAGCTAATTGGTGGTATCACTGTCCCTGTTTCAGTCCTCTTCATGACCTCCAACCTCCTACAATTGTAGGCTTAGCCAAGTTGAAATCTGTTCACCTTCATATGCAGTAGCGAAAGTTGAAATCTGGGGCCGCGCTAAATGGCCTCCACGATTCTTTATTCAGCTAGCCTTTGAAATGCTCCACATTACAACACATACAGTAACCGTTTGCAACTGGGTACCACCAGTTGCACCAGTTGCACCATCAAAACCCTCTATAATATTTGCACTGTTTATATTGTTTGCAGATTTTATAATAAATAAGACAAATAGCGGTGCAAACAGTAACATTTATTATAATATTGGTGCTAATATCAATAGTAGTGTCTAGCGGTGGCATTAGCGGTATTGGTGGTAGGATAAGATATTCGAGTTTCACTACGTATTTGTTACATATCGATACTGGGTGGACCGAATTTGGAGCCCGAATAAATAATCACAGGGGCTATTTAACGTGGCCCGGAATCTACTGTCCTTTCTTGGTGGGCCCCCCCCCCCCCGTTTCCAAACTACCGCCATCAGGCGACTTTCCTACAATCATGTCTCAGTAACAATAATAGAGATCCTAGAATATCTTGTGACAGATGCAAAATCTTGGCTCGTATGCATCGATGCAGGAGAATCACAGTACGATATTTCTCTGTGGAGATATTTGTAAATAAAAGGCACTGCTCCCCGTTGATCTCAGTCATCTTTATCTGGACTCTTGTCTCAGTATCATCTTGTTTTTTCAACTTTTTTTTTCTTTTAGCAACTTATACCCTCTATTTCTGTACCTAGTTGCTAATCTACCCCATTCTCTACTAATATCTTTTGTTTCTACAAACAATCAACGCTGGGCGTTGACAACCTAATCAAAATGTGAGCCATGGATGGGTCCACGGGATCAAGATAGGATCTCAAGTTAACCAAGGGATTCACATCTAGGCTTTCCAACCCTCAAACCAAATATACTGGCTTCACCCAGGTCCACAACCCAAACAGAAAATGGCCCGACAAGGTCATCACAAAGGCGCCCGTTTGGCTGTCAACAGACCTTCGTGATGGGAACCAGTCCTTGACCGCCCCTCTTGTATGTGACCCTACACAAGTTTCCGCATTCCCATCCATGCAAAAAAAAAGAAAAAAGAATTGATAGCTGACGGCTTGGCTTGGCTTGGATTCATCACCTCCCCCCTCTCTTTTAGAGCTCTGATCAGAAATGGGAGTTCTTCAAGATGTTGGTGGAGATTGGCTACAAGGAAATTGAGGTCAGCTTCCCGGCCGCCTCCAACGTCGAGTTCGACTTCACAAGGCGGCTGGTTGAGACACCAGGCGCGGTACCTGACGACGTGCGGCTGCGTGCCCTCGCACCGACCCGTGAGGACTTCCTGAGGCGGACCGTCGACGCCCTCGAGGGCGCCAAGAGGGCTACCGTGTGCACCTACATCTGCGTCAGCGACAAGATGCTCAAGTACCAGGGCTTCTCGCGCGAAAGGGCCATCGACCAGGCCGTCGGGGCCGTCCGCTACCTCAGGTCCATCACCAAGGATAACCCCGACACGAAGACGGAGTGGACCATGGCGTTTGGGCTCGAGTCGTACAACGAGTCGGACCAGGACTTTGCTCTGGAAATCACAGAGGCGGCAGTGCGGACCTGGGAAGGGAGCGCCGAGGAACCCGTGACGGTGGTCCTGGCCACCAGTACCGAGGTGGCGACGCCCAACGTGTTTGCCGACCAGGTCGAGACGTTTATTGCTGGCCTGTCCGAGCCGGAAAAGATTCAAATCTCCATCCACACCCACAGCGACCGCGGCTGTGGCGCCGCCGCGGCCGAGCTGGGCATGCTGGCTGGAGCGCACATGGTCGAGGGCTGCCTGTTTGGCAACGGCGAGCGCGCCGGCAACGTCGACTTTGTCACGCTGGCGCTCAACCTCTACACGCGGGGCATTAACCCGAACCTCGACTTCTCCAACCTCTACGCTATCAAGGACAAGTACGAGCAGCTCACGGGGCTGCACGTCGGTCCCCGCACCCCCTACGCCGGCGAGTACGCCCTGCAGGCCTTTAGCGGCCACCACCAAAACATCATCCGCAAGGGCATGGGCATGCGGTTCAAGGCCGAGGCGGAGAACAAGCCGGTGCCCATGTGGGACATTCCCTACCTCCCGATCGACCCCAAGGACCTGGGGATCCCGCTGGACCACATCATCCGCGTCAACTCGCAGAGCGGCAAGGCGGCCGCCACGTGGATCCTCAGCCGCCGCTGGGGGCTGGAGCTCCCCGTGGACATGCAGGTGCACTTTGGCCGCCGGCTGATGGCGCTGTGCGAGGCTCTCGCCCGCGAGATCTCCCAGGAGGAGCTGCTCGAGCTCTTCACCTCCACCTACGCCCTGGGCGCGAACCGCGGCGAGAACGTGGGCGACCTGACGGTCCAGCGCAGCAGCAACGGGCGGGGCTACGTCGTCGACGGCGTCATCAGCCCCATCGACGGCGTCAAGCTTGTCGTGGCCGGAGTGGGACAAGACCTCGCCACGGCAGCCCTACAGAGTTTGAACATTGACACCGAAGGCAAGGCCGTGGCCGTCAAGATCCAAGATACGCAGCAGCTCAACAACGAGTTTGGAAGGGGAAGGTATTGTGCCATGGCGACGTGTGAGGTCGGCAGCGAAGTGCAATGGGGCTACTTTATCGACGATAACAAGGAAAAGGCCCAGGCTTTGGCCGTGATTGCAGCAGCTTTGGTAAGTTTTTTTTTTTCTTTCCCCTTTTTTTCCTCTTCTTTGCATCTTCAAAAAAAGCTGACTCAAAGTCTTCACTCTTAGCGCATGTACTGCATGCAAACCGGACCCCTGGACCTCAGCAAGATAAGCCCTGCAGTTCAACACTCCACAAGCCTGCGCGTCCAGGAAGCAATTTGATGGTAAATGCTTGATTGCAGGAAGCGTAATTTCTGGAACTTATACATAGCGTTGACCGCTTTGGCTTATGTTCTTAGCTTTCTTTCTTTGCTTGTGCCAAAGATAGCAAAGATACCTCCTCTACTTTGTTGGTTTGTTAAAATACATGTACACGAAGTTTATGTTGCTTGAGATAGTTGGGGTAGCTAGCCATATGAGCCAATTTGTCTTTTTCTTTTTTTTGGTTCAAAATTTAAACTCCAAATATTCAAGAGCCAACTAACTTGTCCCTACCAAGTATTCGGCAGTCAATGAGGCGGTAGGGCCGCAAAAGGGTCGGCAGATGTTCTACACCTACGGTACCTTGGCAACGGTCCAAGTTTACGCGCGATGCCCCTTGGTACCTGGGGGCAAAATGGAAAAGAAACTTGAAGCTAACGAGGCACTTGAGTGGGTTACCTTTTTACCTAGCAAATAGTCTAGATAGAACTAGCTAGACTAACCCGACCGACCAATCATCACCACCAAATCACCACGTTTCCCGTTTGGAAAGCCATCCACCCCACACCCAACCCAACCCAACTCAACCGCACGGCCCAGATCGATTTACCGGTACGGTATTAGGGTAAGCCAGCCACGAGGCAGCGCATTGTCACCCCTTGTCAAACCTATCAGAACCGCCATGACAAGCAGGTGCAGCGATGGAAGTCTCCGGTGCGAACACAACCTCATCAACAATCCGTCGCTAGCTAGTCAGCAATTAGCCGTGAGAATCTAGACCCCTCGTCTGTACAAAACGCAGACATTCATGACATGCGCGTGATCAAGCCTGCAGCCAACTGCAAACCTGCTGCTGCTGAATGAGATTGCAACCCTGTAAAATGCACGTGCGGATGAAATGCGCCGCATCAAAACTTGTTGGCGGCGGCCAAGGGCTTGATAAACAAGGCAAGGCCAGCGAAGATCCGGGACCCCGCCGAGATCATGCGGGCCACTACTACAATACATCTACCGCGCCAATGCCTTCCCATCAATCCCCGAAACGGGTCCGGGTTGGGGAGGGGCGAAGGGGGAAAGGGGTAAAAAGAAAGGCTGGCTGTAAAAGCAAAGACCTACTCTACTGTACTTAGGAAGTGAACGACCCGCGAGTCTTGCTGCTTTGATCACATCCTAGAACTGACTGATGCCCAGTACAGAAACAATAACACATCATCACTAACTTCACTCGTCCACTCCATTACTCAAAACCACACACACGACACGCAAGCAAGCCTTCAACAAGGAAACGTAGACATGTCAACGATACTTGCCGCATCGGCATCCGAGCCAAACCACCTATGGGCAACGGCACAAAGAGCAACGTCGGCCGTCGCAACAACTGCCTACGTGCCCACGCGGCAACTCGTTCAAAGATTGCAACGCACTCTGGCCTCGCTCTACCTCTTCACACTGTGGTGCCAGCTGTCATCGACAATCGGGTCCCAGCTCGTTATTCTTGTGACGCAGCTGGCGGCAGTCAGCAAGCCGACCATCCTTGCCTCAGCCACAAGAGCGAGGCCCAGCATCGGGGTACGAAAGCTTTCAGAAGCAGGGGCATGGGGCTCAAAGACAGCGCTGTCCTGGAGGCGACGAGCTACGATGGAGCTTGCCTGGATGATACTTAGCCCGGCAGGGAATGCAGTTTGTCTGCTGCTATTCTGGCCGGGATGGTGGGTGCTTGGAGGTTGTGTTTACGCGACATGGTGGTCTTGTGGTCGTTGAGAAGGCGAGTTCTCTGGGGAACAGCATAGAGAGCGGTTTTGTTTCATTTTCTGTCGGGGTTTTTTTTCCCTTTTTTTGGATGATATGGAGGTCCCCCCACGTCCTGGTCGCACGCAAGCATGATGAAAAGGCTGATGGTAACAATGAGCAAAAGAGACACGGTCAAGCCGATGCGTGTCTACCCCGTTGCTCGGTAGCCACAGAATGCCGGATGAAACTTTCACCATCCCAACTTGTTTCATTTCGAGTAGAAAAAGGTATTCCCGTCCGTGTCGCGGCGGAACTCATTCCGATAGTCCCTGTCCGGGTCAAACTCTTGCCATAGAGTGGCCGGGTAGATGTGCTTGTTCTTCTCGTACCACCGCCGGTCCACGACTTTGGTCAAATTGGGGTCGTCGTCGTGGCCCTCGAGAGTGTTGATGTCAACTTCGGTCTTGACAAGCTCGCCACCCTTGGGCTCCTGCTGCTCTCCCTTTGGCGCCTCGGCACTGTAGTTGAACAGGAGCTTCCCGCCAGGGCCGACTGTTTTGTTGATGGCGAAAAAGTAAAACTCGTAGTGGTGGGGGATGATGACGGTACCACGAACCATCATCAGATCATCGACGCCGACTCTTGCCCAGTCCCGGCGAGATTTGTGTCTTGCGCCGACCTTTCTGCTCTTGTCGAGAAAAACCCAAACAAAGTCGCCCTTCTTCACCGTCACCGTGCCACCGGGAAGGTTGGTGCCGTCGTAGAAGACAAAAGGAATCGCAATCTCGGTAGCCTTGACGGCTGCCTGCAGGGCCAGGAACTCGGCTCGTAACGCATCGCGCTCGGCGGGTTTTATCGGTGCGCGTGGGACGACGGCGACTGAGGCATTGGGGGTGAGTTTGGCTTTCGAGGTTGTGGTGGTCTTGGTTGCTACTGCACCGCTGCCCTGTGCTGTACTTGATTTGGTAGACAGTGCCTTCTTGTTGATGGCTGCATCGGCTCCATCTCCCTCCTCATCCCCTTCGTCGTCGGCAAACGACAAGCCGCCAATCTTTGCCCGCTTCTGCTTCTTCCTACTCTTTTTGCTCTGCTGCTGGGCAAGGTCGGCGTCGCTCGCCTCGCTGGCGTTGACGGGGGTGCCGCTGTCGACGGGGGTCGAGGCCTTGCTCTTCTCGCGGGCCTCGCGCTCCTGCTGCTCGAGTACCTCGGCTCGACGCTTGCGAAAATCCGAGAGAGCGACCAGGCCGACGGTGTTGGTGGTCAATCGCTCGCTGGTCGTTTGGCTTGATGGAGTGAAGCGAGACGTTGGTGCTTGGTCGGACATGATGGGGTTTGATTGGGGTGGTTTGGGGATGTACTAGGCTTTGGTTTGCGTGTTGCGAAACGCGACGCGGAAAATGTTGCAGCATTCATCCAATAAAGGGTGTTGGGGCGTTGCTGGTGGGTATTAGGTAAGCAGGATATATTGCACTAAAACACCGTCAAAAAAGGAAGCCTCCGTCAATGACTAATGCCAGTGACTTCGGTAAATATAGCCTGCAACAGGATATCCTGCTATCCATACCTCCTACCCTTTACCTACCCAAGGTACCTTGATCAAGGTAGGTACTCTTCTGAAAAAGGAAAAGAAAGAAAAAAAAGAAATTATTTGCCCATTAAATCAATTTTAACATATCCAAGTCGGTATCCACCAGTGCTATCATCGGACAATAAGCACATGTGTAATGAGTATGACGGCACCACCCCGAACACCAGAAGATACAGTCGGACTATTCTAGATAGAGCCAGAATAGGCAGCTACCGCGCCTGGTTCCTAAGTCCATGTTGAGTCACCCCGTGTTGAGCAGCCACCCCGTGCTGAGCAGCCACCCCGTGCTGAGCAGCCGACCCGTGTTGATCAGGTGCCCCCTCTCTAGCTGCCCTTGCTTTGGCCTCCTTTTCATCCTCCTTTATCATCTCACCCAAGCTCCTATGGTCCAAGTAAGCCCGTTGGAGCATTTTCTGGACTTTCTCTGCCGTTACTGGAGTTCCTTCAGGTTGAGACTCTATCATCTGCTCAAAATCCTTCACCACCACCGTCTCAATGATTTTACCGTCTGTGCCGATGACATCCCACATCGTGACGTACCGCCACATAATTGGCTGATCCGACAGAAATTCTTCTTCCGCCTCAAAAGCTTGATTCATCATACAGTCTTCCTCATACATGGCATTGACATAATGATAGTGGTGTTTTACCACCCCTGTCGTATTAATATGGTAGACATAAAGATGTTTTTTCAAGTTCGTAGACATAAAAGTCCGAATATGGAATTTCGCCACATCCCAACGGGCCGTTACCGACAGATAAGGACTTTTATAGTGTTCGTCATTAAACTGATCGAACTCGACGTGCTTCCAATAAGGAAAATCCGGATCGGGCTTCACACCCCTCTCGCGACCTCTAGGAAAGAAGCCGCCTAGTTCATGAATGATTGCGGGGTTGCGATGGTCACCTCGATACACCGTGTCTGGAACCTGCCTGGCTCCAGTTCCGCTGATCATTGCTGGCACAAGGGCAAATCCCAAAGCGATCGTTGAGCCGTACATGATGTTGTTGTTTGCAAAGTCTTCGATTTGGGATGAAACTTGTCGGTTTGAGTTATGATATAGAGTTTTATGATATTGTAATGGTTTATCTGGGCGTGTATGATGAGTGTTAATAAATAGGTAATTTTGACAGATTGAATGCACGGAAATGCGAGTGCAAAGAGCCAAGTAGATTTGAGGAATTAACTGCCGGTGAGGGTAGCTCATGAGTTGAGCTTCAGATGCAAAAGTATAGGTCTTTTATATACGGGTTGCCTGGAGTAGATTTACGAGGTAGGTAATTAATGCTCATGGGCTTTGGGAAAGCACAGCTATACGGCCTTCTCCAAGCCAAGACTATGAAAAGCTACAATAAAAGGCTGTCTGGCTAGGTACCTAGGTAATCAAGTACCTAAGCAGCCTAAATATAACATCAAAGATCGACAAAATCCATACCCGACTTACTCACCGTCGGCAAAGCCGTACTAAGCTACCTGACTAAGGGAAGCATGATACTATCTAATTTTCTAATTAATTGTCGCTATTATTCAATGCTTGAGTAAAAAAAGAAAGAAAAAAGAAAAAGGAAAAACTAGTTTTTGAACGTGATTATTCTTTCTTTGCAGCCATTGTGTTTGCCGTCCCGAATGTCAACCTTAATATAGCCCATTTGCTTGCTCTATTCTTGTATCCCAATCCTTCCTTGACATCCTCCCTGATTCCCTAACTGGTATGTATTTTATCCAATGTATTGCGTGCCCCTTTTGTAGCAAATGCCCTTGCCCCCATAGGAGCTACACAAAGCGCGTGAGGTCCTCTGTAGCAGATTTGTAACATGACTTTGCAGCTGGAGAAGCTTTTATCTACAAACATTTCGATGAAAGCCAAAAGAGCAAAACGCTAACAAGTCGCAGACACCATAAAAGTACAAATACCCAAAACATAAGCTACCTTACACTCAAAAATCTACTACACTTGTTAGTGTCGGTCCGTCCAGCGTCCTTCTCCAGCGAGTCCTCGCGCACCACTAGCACCTGTGGGACCCCCTCATCGGTGCCTGTCGTGCCTCCTTGACCACTTCTGCAGAGTCCGCAAGCAGGCCTGCTATGCCTGATGCGTAACCTTGACCAACAGACGACGACGGAGTGCTGTAGGGGTTGGACCCGTGTTGTCTCTGCTGCAAACTCCTCTTTGGCTGGGGCGAACTAGCTGACGGTGGCCCCTGTCTGGGACGCGAGGTCGATGGAGGAGCGGGCATGTCGGAGTATCTCGGGACACCATAGTCGTCGAGCGGATACGGCGTCGCTTGCTGCGGCCGGTAGTTGTACCCGGGTTCGTCGGCAGGATAACGATTCCGGCTCTGTGGCCTGTCGTAGACGGGATAGTCTGCCGATAGCTGGTGCGGAGAGCTATCCCGCCTCGCGTGAGACGAAGACGAAGACAAAGACGGCGACCGATCGCGCGAGGAGCCGCGTCGTGGATCTGACGCTGTCAAAAGACTAGGCGAACCTCGTTCATGCTGGTCTGAATATCCATAGTTCGGAGGAGGTCTCTGGTCCGAAGGGTACCGCTGGCCTGCAGGATATCGGTGATCTGGAGAAATTTGCTGGTTTGAAGGTTGTCGCTGATCCGAGGGAACCCGCTGGTGTGGCATGCGTCGGCGGTCTGGGCTTTGACGATGGTCCGACGAGAGTCGCTGGGCTGAGACCTCACCGCTACTTGAAGGGTGTCGCGGCTCCAAGGGCCGCGATGGCCTATCGCGGCTCGAGCCTTGCAACTGAGACGGGGCCGAACTTGAAGCCGATGGTGGTGGTCGAGGCCTCTGGGGTGTTTGCGGCTGCTGATCTCGAGGATTGTCATGCCTCGGCAAGCGGTCGCGGTCCGACCCGGAGGGCACCCGCTGTGTAGCACTACCAGCAGATGGCGTGTCACGCCTGTTCGTCTGGTACGCAGCTGAGTTGGCAGCCACTTTGGCTTGCAGTGAACTGACGGCGCTGGCCTCCATTCTTTTATCCTTCTCTGTCTGGACCCAGGGCGCCGGCCCCATGTAGCGTCTTTCACGGTGGTTGCCGTCGTAATTGGCCTGGAGGGTAAAACCGAGTAGGACTTTGCAAAATACAGCCCGATCGGTAATGAGGGTTCCCCAGGCCCAGGTTTCACTGGTAAATATGAGATCACTCTTGGCTCCCTTCTTCCATGTATTGCCGGCAAAATTCCAGAGCAAAAGGTTGTCCCAGTCAAAACATGCAACGTAACGCGTCATGTAGCCCTTCGAGTAGGCCTGCGCCTGCTTTGTGATGCAAGCCGCATTGTGACCAAGGCTAGAGAAGACGTTGTATCCAGGTCTGCCATCGTCACGTTCTTGAAAAACGTCTATTTGCGACTCGACCTTTGCTAGGTATTCCTTCTTGAACTCTAGAAGAGAAGCAGAGTCCCGTGCTGAAGGCAGATCTAGGCGGCCGTCAAGGTACTCCTTGTCGACCAGATATCCTCTGCTCTTGTACTCGAACACAAAAACAGGCTGGTTATCAATGGAGATGAGGGTATCACATCGGAGACCCGGCCTGGTGTCCTCGGAGCTGCACTGTACTACTTTACCCAACATCTCCTGTAGGGTTAAGATGATGGGATGAAGGATCCATAGTGCCGTTGCTCTGACGACGTCCGCTTCAGACTTTAGTGGACATTGGGGATAGGGTGCCGGCATGTAAGTAGCCTTGATGTATCCAGTCTTGGAGCCATCCGAAAGTGCGTCCTCGGCCGTTTGTATGTAGTCAGACGCATCATGCTCAAACCAAAAGATGGGAGGGCTGGCAGCGACAGTAGATTTCCCTCTCTGGTCAATGTTGATCTTGGCTTGTTTTGGAGGGTCTTCCTTGGTCAGAGAAAGGACGGGACTGTTGAAAGAGTCGAAAACGGTAATCTGACTGTACTTCTGTAGGCTCTGTTGTTCAGGCGAAAATCACCGAGTGCGGGAGAACATTATGAAAGGGGATGTTGTATATATATATATATATGTGATATAAGGTAAGGTAAGGTGAATGGTACCTAGGCAAGACACCTAGGTATAAGGTCAGTTCCACGTAGGGTCGGGTGTATGTGACAGTGGACGGTATGTGTGAGACGTGGATTGTTGAACAAGATTGAAGACTGCAAATGGAAAACTTCAACTCGTGCGACCCCTTTACTTTCTTATACTCGTTTGGCATTACTGGAATGGCTATCATTTCTTGCGCATGCTTTGTCTCGGGCTACAACTCACTCGGTTGCATGACGAGGTGCGCAACAAGCGCTCCATTGCTTTGCTGGCGGTAGATGCCGAGCGATGATTGAACGGCCTGGATGACAAGAAAAATGTGATGCACTGCAGCTTGAGCGTGCAAGTCCAAGTTGACTTCTCACGAGAACCTACCCATGGCAAGCGCGTAATTGGGTCCCAATGAGGCGCAGCTCACAAGAACCCGACCACAGTGCTGCTTCAGAATACTGGTAACCTGGGGGAAGACTTGTTTGTGACGTTACCACATTGTTGGGTCAATAGACGCGCTTAGTGGGTGAGCGGCGTTTGGGGAAACTTCATTACTAGACTTGTTACAAAGGTTACCTACCTAAGGTAAGCAACAATCGTCAAGGATTAGAATAGCTCTAGAGTGCTAATTCCCCACTAAAGCCCGGGCGCCAACAGCCCCCGGGCTCCATTGAATGCTATCCATGATTGGTTCAACCAAAAGATTCAGTGGATCCCAGCTGGCTTCATCACGCAGCCAGTAATTGGCAAGGACAGACACAGTGTCTTGGCGCGACCCTAGGTAAGGTAGCTTCCGTGTCCCGCCCCCATCCCCGAAAACCGCGAACCGCGCGCCTCCAACCTGCAGTCGCACCTCCTCCACTAAATATGGCGACAACATCCACCTCTTTTCGTTACGCGGCCGATGGTTATCATTCCATCATAGGCTCGTAGGCGCAGAAAAGTGCGCCAAGTTTAGCGCTGGGCCTCGACATTCGAGACCGGCCTCCTATTTTAGCTGGGTCGACCAACTTGTCGCATTCCTGTTGCTGCTGCTGCTGCCGCCGCCGGGGACCCGACTTTCCGTCAATCCAACTGGTTGATCGCGCGATTCAGCAGCCCTATGCGAATCGCCTGAGCCTGACCTCCTTGCGCGGCTATTTTGTCCAGGGTTGTCACGCACGCATCAATTATGCGGTCTAAACGACGGTCAACCTCCCGGCCTTCGTCTTCCTCGCCCTCTTCTCGGCACAAGAGGGCTCGCCTGGGCTGCGCAGTTACTGCATCTGATTGCAACGGTGTTGATATGCGAGACCAGTCCCCTCAGCCTCAGCCTCCAATGAACGAGTCCCAAGATGCAGCGCCGCAATCGGCTCTGCTGCCGGGCCTACCGCCGTCGCCATCCCGGGACGGCCGGGACACTGCCCCCTCAACGCCCATTTCGCCATTTCTTTCAGAAATTGGCCAGCAAGCACATGTTTGTGATGACCAGTAACTGTCAGAAGTCAACAATCAGTCGGATGAACCAACCCGACCACCGTCATTCCACAGCCAACAGTCTATGACGCCAATGCACTCTCCGCCTCAAATTAGCTGGCGTGACGTGCCGGTGGTTTACCCTTTCCGAAGAACAGAACAGGGTGCTTGGTTGCCACCCTACGAGCCAGACCGGCCTAAGAATCCCTATCGCAAAGGCTTCAAAACTACTATCTATCTACACGAGCCAGCAGTGAATCCGGCTCTGGTTCATGAAGATGACTACATTGGACCAACCCCCGGAATAATTGATAATCGCGACCCACGTCTGAAAACTTTGGTCGACGCGTGTCTATCGTCCGCCATTTGCAAAGGCACAACTCATCAAGACCAATCCCACCAGTTTGAAGTCGTTGACGAGATTGCCGTGAGAAACACGCATGGTGCTCAGATTGTGGTATGCAAGCTGGACGGCCAGCCAAAGTCTTACGTCGCCAAAATTTACGACCCGCTCTACTATTCTTTTCCCAACCAAGACCTTCCACATATGCCGCGTTCAACAACCGCCCAGGCCGACCAAGACTACTGTAACGAGGCCAACGTTTATGCAGGACTTCGGTACACCTCACTGGCCGGCAATGAAATACCAGCATACCAGGGCTCCTTCACCTTTGACATACCATTGGACTTGCCCGAGCCTCGAGGGCGATATATGCGCCCAGTGCGATTGATCATCATGGAGCATATCGCAGGGGCAAAGACCATGGAAGATATGGACCCAAGCTCTCTGCCTGCGCGTTTGCACCTCGACATTATGGCCCAATATCTTACCGCCAGGGTTGCGATCATGAACTATAACGTGCTTCATAACGACATTTGCCCCCGCAACACTCTTGTCCGCCTGCCCGACGCGGTCAAACAGGAGAAGGATGGTGATGAGCAAGATAGTGATTTGCCGCTTCGTGTAGTCCTTTTCGACTTCAACATTTCCGAATACCACTGGAAGCCGAAAGAGGGTTGGGTATGGAACGATCACGGCGAGCAGGACTACGGGCTTGAACCTATCAAATTTTGGCCCAAGAAGCTTCCCAAGCATCCGACACGTATCTACTGGAATGATATGTGGGAGTTCGTCGGCCTTTACCGTAGGTGGTGGCCTAGGTCCTGGCGTAAGACACCGTCGGTCGGCAGGTGGAATGCTTGGTTACTCAAACATCATGCAGCCACTCCCGTTTGGAAAGCAATCTGGGACTGTTTGATGGCTGCAGAAGGCCCGCTGGAGCCTAGCAATGAACCGATTGCGGAGGATGTGTTGGGGCCGGAAGAAGATGAGGCGGGAGAAGATTCGCCGTCAGAAGATGAGGGTGAGAACTATGATCCGGAAGGATACGAGCAGGAAGCGTACGATGAGGAGGCATCCGATCAGCAAACATTCGACAGAGAGGCATACAATGGGGTGGCATACGAAAGAGAGATACACGGCAGAGCGGCATACGAGAGAGAGGTATATAACAGAGAGGCAGATGACCAGGGGGCATACGAGGCAGACCAAGACGAACCGAAGCAAGGTGGAAGCGACTCGAGTGCCAAACATACGAAAAGGAAGGTGCAGCAGCAAATGTCTGCTCTTCTGCCCGAGGGCTCGACTTCTCCATCAGAAACCGGGCAAAACAACACCCAAGATGATTGCACCCCCATCGCTCCAGAGGCTATTGTCGAGGGTAGTGTAGATCAGCATTCTGGGTCGGCCCATGAAGAAGTTGTGGATCAAGACGGTTCCAGCCCGTCCGCTTCCGCTGAGAGCAAGGAGCATGATGGGCCGGAGCCTATGGCTAATAAAAACGGTTCGAGGCAACAAAGTTGAAGTTGATTCATTCGAGAGTAGATAGATGATAGATACTTCTTTTGGGAACAAAACATTCTTGTCATGGTCGGGGCTTCTACCTTTCGTGTGTGATTAGACCTGCTCGCTCATCATGCTAATCCCACCCTGGCGTCATGCATGTACGCATCGTAGTGTGGGCCATAGTCTTGTTCAGCTTTCGGAGGAGTGACGATAGCATCGATGCTGCGCGCAGCCGATCATAGCACGCCTGAACAAAGCTGAAGGGGTCATGCGGGGATAAGGAAAGGTGAGCCCGCAGCCCGACTCGGGGTGGGCCAATGGTTGGTCGGAATCAGCACCCGACTTGCCGATCAAAGCCCCTGACACTGTCAAAGTCGCTTCCACTATTCTGCATTCCCAAATCACAGAAATGCAGAGCAAAACAGTCAGCGGAGGCTTGCGTACGCGACTGTTTTCTACAACCCTGTTTCTTTCTTTCTCTTGTTGTTTTATTTTCTTGCTAGCGTAGATCTAGTCGTGTAGATTGATGGTTATTCCAATCGGGCAAAAATACCCAGGGGCATCTTGAAGTTCCCAAGCAGCAATGCGTTACTGTTCTTTTAAAAAAGAGTATACGTTTATTTGTGCTTTTTACAGCTCGTCTTTCATCCGGGACCCTTGCGTCGCATTACGCAGCCTAAACAAACCAACACTGTGCCTGTCTACCTGAACTTCCCAAACACCCCCTGGCGCGAGACGGCCGACCTTTTTCCCAAACAATGCCGGGTGGTCCTGGCTCAACCCCTGAGCATAGCCCAACGCCGTGGCATTGTACCGAGTTACGCTGGTGCTGTTGGCACCGATAATAGTAGCGTTGCCAGCGAGGACCGACGCGGTCTCGTCGTTGCTCATGCGATTGGCCCACAAATCATAGACATCGTAGGGCGTCGACAGCTCCGGTGCAGGGAGGTAGGTTCCCGCTGTCGCCTGATCCAGGAAGATGTCCTTGGCCGTGGCGCGCATGGTTCGTGAGCTGTTGGCGGCGTTGATCAGGGCAATGACAGTGTCCCCATTGTTCATCACACGTGTCCAGAGCGCGATCTCGCCTTGTCCGTCGTCGTCGACGTCGTCTGTAATGACCTCTCTCCACTTGCGCACCGCCGAGGTGCCAGTTACGTCCTGGTTCAGCGCTATGACGGCCGGGTTGGACAGGATCGAGAGGTGTGCGGGCGACAGTCCGGGGATATTGGTCCCCATGAGCAAAGGGGAGGACATGATGGCCCACATAGAAAAATGGAGGACGTATTCAGAGTCTAGATTGACTTGGTGTCAGAGGGGGAAAAGGCTTCACGCACGGCATCAATCCCTTCCAAACTTACCGCTTTGTCCGCCGTTGCCCACCTCCAGCATGTCCATATCGTTAAAGGCCCCGGGCTGGGTGCGCGATGTAATGGGTGCCATTTTGTTAAGAATGTTCATGACGGAGCAGTGGAATCCTGGCCAGTTACACGGCGTCTCTGTGCATGGGCAACGCGAGTCGGGTCGCTGGAAGCTATCGTAAATATCACCACTCATGCGGTAGCTGTTTGCAATGGTGTAGGCCCAGTCGTATGGGTCGTCGTTGCCCCAGTTGCACATGGCGTAGACCATTGGGCGACCTGTGTTGTTGAGGGCTTTGGACATGACGTTGTAGCGGTTGAAGCTGAGCTGCGGCGAACCCGACTGGCCTTGGTTGTAGCAGTTGTCATACTTAAGATAGTCGACCCCCCAGCTCGCAAAAGTATCGGCATCCTTTTGCTCGAAACCCAGACTGCCTGGGTAACGACCGCAGGTGAAGACGCCGGCGGAGCTGTACATGCCGAATTTGAAGTTCATGGCATGCAGCCTGTCGGCTATCGACTTTATACCACTCGGGAACTTGACGGGGTTGTGCAGGAGGTAGCCCGACTCGTTGCGGCCGATGGACCAGCAATCATCGAGGACGACGTAGTTGTAACCCAGGTCGCGTAGACCGTACGTGACCATTGCCTCGGCTGTTTTGAGCAGCAACTCCTCGGAAACGTCGCAGTGATATGCGTTCCAGTTGTTCCAGCCCATCTGGGGCACCAGGTTGAGGCCATTGTATGAGCTCGCCCCAGGAATGACCACTTCTCCCCCGGCCGTGATGTAAGCTGTGGCCGAGGTAGCGAGGCCTACCAACAGAAGGCGGACCACGGAAGCAAGCATCTTGGAAAGTCTAGCTGGATTGGCGCAAAGAGGAGGCTTGGGGAAGTGTCAGGTCGGAAAGGCGACGAGAATCTCTGGATGAAAATGGATCGTATATATACATGTACCCATTTTGCTAGGAATAAGATACATTCCAAGGAATTCTGTTTTTTGTTTTTTAATCTGGCAAAGCTTCTGCGGGGTATAGAAGATTGCAATATTTATTTTGCTTTAATTAATATACGTGATCGTCACCACTCATACCTTTCTTGGTACCGCGTGGTATGAATTCCACCAGTTGGAACCCTATTACTTGTTTATGATGCCTAGTTCTAGTTCTACTTCTATCTCTAGTACAAATAAATACCTACCTCCACACCATTTCCCCGCGTTGTTCAATCGCGCGTCGGAGCCGATGCATGTTGGGGAAAAGAGATTTCCCACACCGACTAATAAAACTCCGCTATGGAAAACCTTATTCGCAAGGTGTACCTGACCACAATGACGTCGTCTCCTGTCAACGATGGCTAGGTTCAGGTCCAGAACTAAACAGTGAGTCCATTATCCCACGCCACTTTGTTGATGTCACCGTCGCCTAGGTCCATATGCTCACACAGATAAAAAAGCACCATCACTAACTTACCTCATGCGTGTCATTCGTATGCGTTTCGAGTTGACATGAAGTAGGTCTCAGTTTGAAGCATTGGCAAGAGAGCAGGGAGACGGGATTTGAGAAATTGCCTGGGAACCGGAAACGCTGGTGGAAAGGCCCTGCCACAAAGGCTGAGACAATGTTGCGTATGCGCATCATATCGCCGTTATTTGTAGTGGAAAATCACAAAGACGATCAACTATGCAGACTGAATGGGATGCGAATGGGGCACGGGCGAGGCTTTTTATTATTTTTATATTTCATCCATGCCAGCACTTGTAGGTGTCACTACCCATAATATGTACCCAAACAAGTTGGAATCCCACGCGCATGTAGAACGGGGGAACAAGTGGCCTATTCTCATAATAACCAGTTCCTATCAACACTGGGAGGCTTAAAAGGATAAATAGATACCAGACCCTGTGGACGGCAATACTGGCTTCACAACGTAAGTGTCAGGCTGTCTGCGCATCAAGAGATACTGACAGCTAGCTAAGTAGAAAAAGACAAACTATATAAAGCGTCGAGGCGCCAGGAGCCGATATGTGATTGTAATTTAAAGTTGCGCAGGGTCCAGGCAGGCTTGTCAAGGTTGCTGCAAAGCGGTTGAACTTAAAACACTCGGCAGGAACTACGACGTACTTCAAAGCTACAGAACCAAAACAGCAACATGAATATTATGGAGCGCGTCTGGCGCGCTTGAGAAGCGCCGGTGCCTTAATCTTATTTTACCTTGGAGCACAGCCATTGGGTATTGACGCGAGAACATCGGTACCTGATTAACGTTCCGTTGCAGAGCGGACACTCCCGAAGCGCCATGGACGAAACCATAGCCCACTCGGCGCCACTGCCTTGCAATAAAGAGGTCCCTGACGTATGGGCGGGGATGGTGAGGAGATTACTATATAAACTATTCTAGTCTAGCACATGCACACGGCCGAGGTGTGCGTCCAGCTCTCTTGCAATGGAAAGTGTAAGCGAGCTATCGGTACGGGACTGCAGTGGCGCCTGGATAGAATTTGTCCGTTCCATTTTGCCTTTACCACCATTTCCCACAGGGCTGTAAAGAATCGTCGCGTCTTGACCGCAGCGAATGGCCCCATAATATGGTATCTCATCCAAAGTAAGCGGATAGGTATGCTTGCCAAAGAGGAAGGAAGGGAAGAAAGAAGGGTGTAAATTAGACTGCTCGATTGCTCCCCTCGTCGATCAAATGCATTGAAAAGACACTTTGACGAGCAAGCCGCGGTTGACATGGACCATTCTAGACTAGACTAGTCACTGCAGCGGTTGGGAAAACATGTGCAGCTCCTCAACCCAAGGGGAACGCCACTGCTAAAGCCAAGGCGGAGTCGGCTGTATTGAAAACGCAATTCTTGTCCTCAAGATGGATGTTCTTACGTTTCGATTGGACGGCCTCAAGCCATATATTGTTACTCAGCTTGTCAAGCCATCAGCAAGTGCGCATTAACTTGCTCCTGTACCTTGGCTTGCTTACCTACCAAGCTGGCATCATCGTTCGGCCATACCGAGTGGGTCCCGATGCAATAGCTGGTGGATTTCTGGGGACCTTGATGGACTGTTGAGGACCTTGATGGCCACCTGGGGGCTGGGCGGTGGCTCCGCTCCTTCTTACTCGGGTTAGGGGAATTGGGCAAAAGGGAACAAGACCCAAATACTGGGGGTGTTTAGTTCTCCCCCCATTCGCATTGAGTAATTAACATTAGGATTGTCGAAGTATCAAGGTACTGTCTAGTTCGAATGTAACCAATGACGCTGGTGATTTTAAGATATGCTGGATAAACATGGGCTGGGAGCCAAGACGCCAAGACGCGCTTATGCAAACTTGACCCCGCGAGTGGCCATCGCGATGGGGGTTTTTCGGAGGCGCAGCGTTGGGTGGTGCTCTCTGTGCCTGCATCTCCGTGATATAATCCCGCAGATTCTTTCAACCATTATAATACCAACTTGGTGTGCCACATTTGACATCAAATTCTGTGTTCCTACTCGCTCACTCTTCATTTCAAGCTCTCAACAAAGAAAAGAATACGACAAAAGAAATCGCAGCTCAGGCGTCGTCAGGGCCACTTTTTACTATAAACAAATTCCAAAATGAGGGTCTCTCAGATCGTCGCCATCTTCGGCTTCGTCGCCGTCGGCGTCGCCCAGCAGCTTCCTCCATCCCCCACCGCCTCCGTCGGTTGCGAACCTCACGACGACCACTGGCACTGTGACGGCCCGCGCACCACCCCCATTTCGGGACAGTCCGTAACCGTCACCCCCACCGGCATGACCACCGGACCTCCTGCCGCCAGCACGACCGCCACCTCTAGCCACCACCATGACCATGATGACGACCATGACCATGACGACGACCACCACAGCAGCGGCACCCGTACGCTCCCGCCGTCGCCCACCGCGTCTGTCGGCTGCCAGCCCCATGGCGACCACTGGCACTGCGACGGCCCCAAGACGGGTAGCGTCGCCGCTGGCGCCACCACCACCGGCGCCACCACCCCGAGGCCTTCTGGTAGCGCTGCCTCTTCGACCCCAGCCCCTGGCGGAGCAGCCCGCGCTGGTTTCGGTGCCGCGGCTATCGCTGCTGCCGGCGCGGTCTTGATCCTCTAAAGCACGTTGGCCTTTGTTGGATTGCAATTTCATCCCGTCTTTCTTCTCTGTCGGGTCCTCAGGGCCTGGTGGTTCCCGGTTCCAAAAAGTTTTAATAATAATGTCCTTTACGAACAAAATGCAATGGATGGATTCATGTCTGGGAAAATATCCTCCTGTCCTTGTGTTTTATTTTTTTCTCTACACAGCAACGCTCACTCGCTTCACTTGGCAAAATTACAACCCCCAGGTGACGTGCACAGCATTTGCTTTAATTTCTCTGTTAATCTCGCCACAGGAGTAGAAATGTTATACTTCTTCGTATTTATACTGTCTTTATAGCTGAAAAAGTACCCGTGCCATCGATGCAACGTTTACACATTGTTTCTCTACCCGGTCAAACGTGATGTTGTGACACACGTAGCCTCAGCTAGGTGAATAGATTTAACATAAATCGCAAGTCCTGCAGGCGCAAACAGTTAGTTAGCTGGTCGTCTCGATGTGGTTGCAGCTTGAGTATTCGGCGGCGAATAGTTTCGAGAAAGAAAAGAAAGAAAATAGAAACCGAACTTGCTTCGAGGTTACTTTTTCCTTTTTTGCAAGAGTATAATGCTCTAGGATGTTCAGAGTTGATGTCCAGGAAAAGAACACGATACTTTCGAAAGCCAATATGTTAGCTTGATATATGAACTTATGAAGTTGCTTTTTTCGTTGACGGTCTTCGCACCTTTTATCTCCTGGCGACAAGGCCTGGATGTTGGAAATCACTTTTTTCGGCTTCGACGAGTGGTCCGGCATGTCCATGACCAATAACGGGGGCTGTTGAAAGTGTCCGCCTCCAACACCAGGAGAGGCCGCAGATCATGACGTCAAACATGATATTGTACTTCTTGGTGACAATCGCCGAACCCCGGCCACCGCCGCTCAGCAGGTCTTCCATACGAGCTTGGCAGGCCTTTTTGAGCTCAGTTGCGTTCGTTTCTTTCCTCTTGTCTAATCGATGTACACAATCTCTTCTGTTGCTTTCGAGAGGTCGATAAATTTGGATCATTTACGTAGGTAGATCGAAGACAGCAATGTCCTTGGGTTGGGGCAGCGTTCTTTGTCACTGTCATTTTTTGAGAGGATTCAGGATCCGGGACCTGATCTCTAACTGCTTGGGAAATGGCTGGAAGCCAAGAAGGTTTATCAGGGATGCGAGAACGTTCAACGAGCTTTGTACAGGCGTTCCAGTTAGACACTACCTCGGCTCGCTCACGAGTGCTTTGGCTGCCTTGAAGCGCTTGGATGACTGATTTCAGACCCATTGAGCTAGTTCATATATATCAGGCAGGTCACTGTCAGATACACAGCTGAATATTGGCGCGTATCAAACTTACCTTGGTGCAAGACCAGCCTGAACCAAACTATACTCTGCAGTACCTGTGCCCGTTTGGCCTTTTTCCTATCTTCGGCTGGAGTGGAATGGGTGCTGAGAACAATTTCACATCCTTCCTTCAAAAGCTGTCGAGCATTTTTAGGACGTTTTGGCTCGTAAAAAGTTAAAACCACAATCTGCGCCTCTGGTTTAATGTGCCTCTGGATATTTGACTGCCTTACATTTATAAGCTAGACTGATGGGAGGATAACCAAAATCTGTCCAGTTCTAAAGGTATGTGTTTTAGAGGGTTGTTGAGAGACGAAGCTCCTGTTTCCGAGTATGGTAGCGACTTTTGCTGAAATGGCAATTAAGGCCTTGCCCATGCCTATAAAGTCTGCGATGGTTCCTCCCCCCGAAATTTCGTCGATGTTTACATTGCCCTTAGTGATATTGCAAGCCTGTTTGCTGACATAGCGGCAGTTCTTAATATCCTCTCGCTCCAAAGTGAACTCGATATCTCTCTCCAGCATATAAGGGTGTTGTAAATATGCTTCCATATCGGCTAGCCTATCGCCAGCACGCACCGCGCAACTTTCCGGTCCGAGGATATTCATAGAGACGGAGATAGGCTTCGTCCGTGTGGCGCCGGGCAATTTGTCTATGGACCCGTAGCAAATAGCAGGATCTTGAACAAAGCCGACCCGAATATATATTCTGGCGTCGCAAGTAAAGTATCCTGATGACGCCCACAAGGTGTTGCTCCTAAACGGTTGCACTGGGCCTCGTCTTTAGGGTGAGGGACATTACAAAAAAAGCATAGCTTCACGGCCATCGCTCCTGTCCATCTCAGTCGATCACTCACCCGGCCACGACCTAAGAATCAAGCATTCTGTAACTGAACTAGCGGCCTCCACCGGGTTTCTTGCTAAAGTTTGGTCAATAGATACCTTCAAAAGTTTAGACACAGCAAACGAATATCCAGGCTTGTACGGTCCGAAACAAGACAGCAAGCTCCTTGAAATTGTGGTCGGCCTAGATTCCATTGCGAGCCAAAGGAACAAACTATTCTTGGTCGAGACATGGGCTTTATCCATTCGCGAGGCTATTCTCGCCGCCCTAAAAGACACCCTGGCCATTGGAGACGAAGGTCTGTCAACAAGACATGAGCGTATGTATGGCCCCGTCACGCTTCAAATGTCAGCGTGTGTGGTGTGGCGAGTTTCAAGGGCCAGAGTGCAAGGAAGTGATTGAGCTCGTGGACGTGCGCACATAAACTGAGCAGGCAACAGAACGGAAAACGGTCCTCTTAGCCAAGCATCCTACTTTGATTTCGGCAATCCACCGAGTGATTAGCACTGATAATCCGACAACGCCACAGCTGGACAATTTCCCATACCCACTTTCGGAACCTGAGACAAGGGATAATTTTCTCTTTTTTGCAGGTGGTCTAAACATTACCGATGCAGATGGTCTTTTTACCGACACACTATCCTTGAAGGATGAGGTGTCATACGCGCGTTCGGAATATATGCCCAATCCTGTAACCCCTGGATATCTTTCGGAAGACAGCGATTGAAATAGCCTTTTTGACGACATCCCACTGTTAGCGGATACTACGACCGACAAAACTTCCATCTTGGACACAGAATAACCGAATGGCGTAGAGAAGCTCTTTAGCAGGGTTTTGTAAATTCTCACTTGCTTTACAATGCCTTTCAATGCCACGAAGCTGTAAACGCAGGTTATGATTTAATTATGCTTAAACCTTTTAAGTTGTCGGTATTAAAGAGGCGGCGTTATCCTATATTACTGCAACGCGTTGATACAAAAGCATAAATACTATTGCAGCTTCTTATAAAAGTACTTCGAGTTAAATAATCAACGCGGGATAAGTCAAGGGCTAGAAGCCTGTTTTTTTTTCGGGGGCTCCAAACTGTTCAAAATAAATAGCATTACTCAATTAAACTTATATATATTTGGCGCTTGCATTTAAAAACTGCTGTTTCGCAAATTAATACCCTACTCGCCCTTTTTAAAAAAGACCAAATATTATTCTTAGAAAGGAACTTAGTATCTTGTGCCCAATTAATTTAAAAATAACACCTTTTTTCAATTTTATTTTACTACATCTAACATCAAAAGTATCTTTTGTGTTAATCTCCACTTTTTAATCTTAGATAAAACTTTTAACAATTTCAAGATTATTAATAAATAATTGCGAGTTAACGGCAGCTCCGACTTAATGTTGCAAACTTAATACTATAAAATAACAATATATAACGTGGTAACAACTCGCTTTTAAAACTAATAGCTCCGAGGTTTATTAACTATTAAGCTTTTTTTAAACATTCATTGAGAGTTAACTGTCGTCTTACCTTACAAATACCTTTATAACTTGTTTAGAATATGCATCTCCAGTTTGTTTCTACTTTGGCTATTATCCTCAACTTGACCAATATTATTCAAGCTAAACAGGACACTCATAAGGCCCTTGAAAGCCCATTTAGAAGAGGTGGATATCGGATTTCGAGCAAAGTGCAACAAAGACCAGTCATTGGCTGTGAAGTCAACCTGGGTATAGAGGACGACTGGGGTGCGGACCATGTTTTAAAGACAACCGAAATCACGAATCGCGGCCAGACCACTTTTGAATTCGGCCGCTTTACAATTATTCTTCGTCTCGACAGTAATTGCGAACAGTTGTGGAGATCTGGCTGGCCTAGCCCAATGGACGTCCCCTGTCTTTACCTATCAAGGTCCCGCATTCATTCAGTCTAGTGAGACTGCGAAGAAGGGAACAAACAGTTGAAGGCTTTGTCGATATTGTAAAAGTCAAATGCCCACAGCAAGGTTGCATCTCTCGCAACGCTGGTGGGCCAACATGGTCGAAAAGTGGTGCAAGAATTGCAAGGTCCAAGGTACGAGAATTGGAAGTTTGATCTTTTGGGGGCTTTTGCGTTGGTTTTATACTTGTGTTTGTGTTAATATAGTTAGTCTTCCTGGCAATTATCTCTCCCCACCTCCCCAGGCGTTCTTCGCTGTAGCTGCAACTCTTCAAATCTGCCCGGCCCTTGGGCGCTGCCCTTTGGCTTACAGCCATCAAACTCCCTCACAAGAGTCCGTAGCATTGGGAGGGATGCTGCCATGATGGTGAACGTAATTTCTGTCGAGCTGAGAATGATAAGATTGGCACCTTCATCTTTATGCATGTGAAACCATGTCAGAACAACGGAATCCAAATAAGAAAGTTTGGACGGGTTTAAAATGTCTTTTAAAGTAGAGAGAGAGAGAGAGAGAGCCTTTCCATAAAAGGCGTAATGTCCATTCACTTACAGGAAAAGTCACTACTAGCCATCAAATTGAGGACAGGAACTTTTATAAAAGCGGTGATTGCAGCGCTTAGGTGTGTTTTTTCTGGTTAGCTTCATCTATCTGCCTGCAACAATAAAGAGAAGAGTGCAAGGGGAGGGCAAGTCTTACAATACACCCATGCTCATGACCAAAGCAATGCCAACACGCTCATTCTTTCTGATCTGAAGGTTGCTCACGATGAACCATGATGCGATGGCAAGAGAGAGATCGATGATGCCAGAGTATGCTGTCGCTCACTCGCCAGCTGTCAGAGCACAGAACGCAGGCCTAAGTAGGTATGTACTGGACAAGGGCAATAGAAGTGAATATCGCACCGGTGCTGGCCATGGCCATTCCAAGATTGACTCTGGACGGGAGGCAACTGCCTGAAGGGATGCGATGCCAAGTCTTCTCGAGGGGTCGGCACTGCGTCCACTGTATCACGATAGTGGCAACGTGAAAAAGGTTCATCGATACTGCTGCGATGAAGAGAGCTACGGTAAGTTGTTGCCCGGTCGAAATGCGCACCAAGGTGAGAATGAAGGAAGTCTTGCTTCCCGTGGTGGCAAGTATCATCATCGTGCCAGCGACCAGTCCGCCGAGGCCAACGCGGTAGCTATGTTCCGCGTCAATGTACTTCCCCGGCATGCCAAACCCATTAGCGATCATGATGCTGATCTGCACCGCAGAGGCCAGCTGGCAGGTCTTGGTTGTGTCGCAAAGATGGTGTCAGTTCACACAGCATCGATCGCAGGCATTCGCGCAGGGAAACCTGCGTTGGAGTGAAGTGACTGGGATAGGGGTTATGCTCAGGATACCCACCCATGCTAACACCAGGACATAGTCGTCCCACCAAAACCCCCGGCGCGGACGGCGGCCTTTGCTGTACAGCCGAAGCAAGATGAAAACGGTAGCTACAATGAAAAGACACCAAACTGCGATGTTGGTTTTCAGCCCGTTGTTCGGAATGTTCGGATCCCCGTTCAGCCCTGGATCAGTGTTTTCGCCGGCCATCGTATACTTGCACGGCGACAACCATAGACCACCACAGGCTGTCAACAAGAGCTTGTTCTTCTTTTTTTTCGCTGTGGCCACAGTTCCAACATGTGGCTGATATATTGTTGTGCCAAAAACAAGTATCGGAGCTGCCGACGTGACGCGTCGAAGCTCAAAGGATGGAGAAACGGAGCCATGAGCACGGCTTCCCCCATTGGGCCCGAGAGTTGACAAGCTTACCGCCAAGGTCGATTGCAGGAGTTGACTACTGTGTTCGGGCGATCTCTATCCGCGGCTATCTCGCACTAACATTTTCTCCGGCGCAAGCCTAAGCCGTGGGACGCCCAAGACCCCATTTATGGCTGAAGAACTAGTCTAGACTAGTCTATAGAGAGAGAGGAGAAGGACCAGCATTGATGCTTTACCATGGCCGCAGAAATGTGTGTGTAGGTACAGTAGCTTTCCTACCGCCACACCGCAATTTTTATTTGCGCCCCTACGCTTCCGCCTTCCCATGAGGGGAATCATAAAGATCGACCCGTCAAAGTAGGCTCGCAAATTTGCCCACAAATGTACTGCATTCTGTGCAGCTGACAGCTACTAATCAGCACAGACATTTGTCATGAGTTTCTATCCTTACCTGGCCTACTATCACAAGCACGGCCGCATCCCCAATCGACCACTCGATACCGAACATCCGCCTTTTGGGATCCACGAAACGATTTTGACTCTCTAGATAGACGTATGCAGCGGCAAAAAGCTTACATTTGGCAGGACGTCAGTCATTGGGTGAGATTTAGCGTCTAAGCGATCGCCCCATGGGATACACTTTCATAGATGAAAATGTGGCACGGGCTTGGGGAGTGTGCTTTTGTATACATGGGCCAATTACTAAAGCGCTGAAGAACCATAAATCTTGCAAGTAGCCCAATGAATTAACGTGGATGTACAGTACCCCGGACAGGACAGTACCCCGGACATTTTTCCAACGTGGACGATCCTTTAATTGCAATGGCGTGTTTTTCCCACATTAACAATGGAATCGTCGAATCGCGAAGCGCAAATTATTTTTGCGCTAAATAAGCTCCGATCGAATAAAAAACTAAACGTTAGAAAAGCTGCAACCATTTTTAATGTGCCGAAATCAACATTATACGACAAAATAAATGGCGCGACTTTTTTTATCTAACCGTGGGCCCAATATGCAAAAATTAACGGAAAACGAAAAAAGGTGATTATTTAATATATATTGGACCAGGATTCCCGAAGGTTTCCGCCCCAGATCGCTGATATTGCTGCTATGGCCGACAATATTTTCGCCGCGCGGGACGCGCGATTGGTCGAAATTTGCTGGGTAAATCGTTTCGTCCAGCGACGTATAAAATTAAAAACGCGTTTTTTTCGCGCCTACGATTTTTAAAGAGCTTTATGCGAAAATTTTAACGCGTTAAACGCGTGGTTTCGTTTGGTGGCCAATATAAAGGCCAAATACGGTATTTAGGATTGCGACATTTACAATTTCGACGAAACCGGTTTTATAATGGGTTAAATTTGCGGCTATATAATTATAACCGGGTCCGAAAAACGCGGAAAAAGTAAAAAATTACAGCTTGGTAATCGAAAATAGGCAATTGCAATTTGCTATATTAATAGCGACGGTTATAATGTTCCCTTATATATTATCGTTAAAGGCGTCTGTGATATTTGGACCATGAGATGACCAGACCCTACCTAACCTTAACCCCTGGCCAACGACCCACCAGTGTAATATTTTTATTTACGTCGCGTTAAATTTAGAATTTTGTTTGTTTCCTTTCTTCTCCTCAAAGTAAAATCTTCGTCGATAAATACCAATAAACTAGTTTCCGTGCTATATTTACCCCGGACCGTAGTATAATTTTACTTTTAAAAAAATCGCTGGCCTAACGATTAATAAATAAGGTATAACAACCTATTTTTACGCTGCTGGCGAGCGACGAAAATAAATCCGCATTCGACAGACCAAACCCGACCGGAAATTGATAAAAACGTCAATTTTAAACCCAAACCGACCCTAATTTATATCCAAATTAAAAAATTATCCACCTGCGAACAGGAAATTATAAAGGTTAATTTCGAACAAAACGGAGTAAACAAATCGTTTTACCGACGACCCGACCCGACCAAAAAATAAAACCGATTTTACGCCAAACACCGATTTTATTTTCGAAAACGAAATTGAAATTAATTTTTTTTCGAACACCGCGTAACCTAATATAAAAACGCCTGAAGAAAATTTAAACGAATTCGAATTTGCAAAAACAAAATATACAACGCCGGAAATAAACCCAAATATAATGGCAAACGGAAATAACCTAACCAACGAAATCGCTAAATTACAAACAGTTATTATACGTTTATAAACCGAAAAACAAAACAATTAACCGGAAGCCCGATAAACCATACCCGAAAATAGCGTTTTTGGAGGTATTAGGTTCGAACCGACCGGCCTAACCAGCAGGAAAATATTTAAACCGTACAGCTATAATTAAAAAATAATTAACCCGCATTACAGTGAAAAAGCCAAAAGTAAAAGATTAAATCCAGGTATATTTTCCGGCAATTTAACCATTTTTAACCGCTGGATTACGAAATTAGCAAGTTATTTCGAAAAAGATAATACAATTTTCCGAATTGAACGAAACCGCATAGCAAAATTGTTCAGTTTATTAGACGACCGACCAGCAACGATGCTGGAAACCAAATACAATTTAAAAACCCAACCGTATTTATACGTAGCAAAAATAATCCAAATTTTGGTTACGGTATACTATAATAATAATTAAACGTCCGAAATATAAGAAAAACTATTAAGAATATATTTTAAATGCGGACCAGGTAATAACGTTTACAATTTTATTACCGAGGTAAATATTTTCGCCGATAAAATTAAAATACCAGCAAAAAAACGCAAAATTACGTTGTAGTAATATATCCCGGCAAATCTCGATCACCGGTTGTTACGAAACAGCAAAAACCCCAAAATATTTTATAAAAAATTCGCAAATTTGGTAACCAATACAGTTTACAGCATTTAACGAATATATCGGGAACGAAAAAAGCGAAAACAAAAAAGTCGCGGTAAAGATAAAAAAGAAAAATACCTTTATAACCCAGACAAAAACAGGAAAAATAATCGAAAACGTTATTACAAATTTAGCAACCCGAACAAAGGAAAAAGAAACGATATAGTACTTAAAACAATAGACGCCATAGGACGTGGTTTGACAAAAATTAAAAAAATTGGCTTATTGGGAAACCAACATTTGTTTCGCGTGCGGGAAAAAAGGATACAAATTATTTAAATGCCCCAATAAAACAAAAGTAATTAGGGTTTTAGATTTTAAAAATAATTACAGTATTAATAACGAGCAAAAACAATCGGGAAAAAAGTAAAACCGCCAAAAACCTTTTCGGTAGTTTAAATATTTACGATAGCTTAAATTGGTAATAATTTACGACCTAAATTTTTCATTATTCAAATTTAAATACAGATTAATGGTGTAAAATTATCAGTTAAAATTTTTTGTAACACCGGAGCAGACATTTTTTTTTTAATTAGCCCAGCGATTGCTAAATATGCCGTAAAACCGCTAAAAACCCGGCTTTAAAGGTTAAAAACCCCGCTACTTTTGTCGGATTACCGCAAATAGGACGCAGAACGTATTACGCACAAATTAAAAGCGATTTTAAAAATCAATGGACGCCGGTTTAGCAACCAAATGTTTTACGTAACGGAAAATGGATATAATATATTTATTGGGCAGGATTAGTTGTTACGATCAAGGTATCGTAGTAACCTGTTTATTACGATCAAGGTATCGTGGTAACCTGTTCTTATGGTAAAGTACAGTGGGTTAAAACAATTAAACGTCTAACTGGGTAACTGGGGTTTTTAATAACTGGGGTGAAATTATGATCGTTCTCAAATAAATATTAAGGTTAATTAAAGTTTAATTGCTGCTAAACAATCCTAAAATCGAATTTATTTATATGGTAATAAACGTACCTTATATAAATTATGTTCCAAATGTAATTTCTTTTAATTTGTTTAATTTGTAATTTTCAATTGAAATTTTACAAATTATAAAAATCCATTCCTTTGGCCGTTACGTGGGGTTACGTGAAATTTCGTAACTTTGCTTTTAAATAATCGTTATTTTGCCGGTCGGTATTTCTTTTGGGCGAATGTCGTTAGAAGGGGTGTAACCCCACCTGGCCTTTTTGGTACCGGCCCAATTATCTGGTCGTAATATTAAGTTTCCTTTCCTTTGGCCAAATTTTTTTGGCTTTAAATAGTTTGTATTCCCCTGATTTTTATTTTTGGTTTTGTTCCTTTTTTGCTAATTTTTTTTTTGCGCCATATTTAATCGTGTCGCTAAATTAAAATTTGGTCGCTCGTCGACGGAACGTCGCCACGCTTTTTTTGCGTTTTTTTTTCTTTATTCCGTAAATATGCCTTTTTGTTTTTATTATAAATCGCGCGGTATAGTGCGTTACGTTATTTCGCCGCAAAACTTTTTTCGTTGCATTAAATGCTTTTATGTTAATCGGTTTGGTTGCGACGTATTGGGGATGTTTAACGCCCAATTGCGTAATATCGGTCGGCAGTATTTAAAATTGGATGCGGAAATTAAAATTTTGGAAAAGGATATTTTAACGGAACAGTAAAGGATTTAAAAAAAGCAATTAAAATTGTTTCGTTTGCGGAAACAAAAGAAATTGTGGTTTGAAAAAATGATGCGAGCTATATTTCGCGGAATTAATAATTTGGAGGAATTAAATCGGGTGGAACGTAAAAAAGTAAAATAGGAGGAGCGTCGGCGATCGGCCGAGGTTTTTTCTAAAATATCCCTAAAGTCGCTTTTTCCGGATTCCAATTTTGTTTGGGATTCGATTTTCCCAATAGGTTTTTTAAATTCTTCGTTGTTGGATAAAATAAATATTTTTGCGTAATATTCCGTTAGTAAATCGTTTTCTGGTGTTTTTTGCTTTATATTTATATATTAATCGTTTTTTTTATAAATTCGTCTGGTGGTATGGTTTCGAGTCCCGGTCGGTTTTTAATTTTTGGAAATGGTAGGTGGTGCTTTTTTAAATCGTCCTTTTTTTTTAGCTAATTTGTTCGTAAATCCAATTTTTAATAGTATTGGCGGAACGGTTTTTAGTAATTTTGGAGGTGGTTAAAAGGTTCCCAAATGTTTTTTTTATATTTATAGTTTTCCCATTTAACAAAATATTTTGTTTTTCCGTAATTTCGTTTGTGGTTAAATATTCGTTTAACGTCGTAGGTTTGTTTTGCGTCGATTTCGATCGTTTTTTATATATTGGTGCCGTATAGTACCGGTTCTAGTAATAATACGTAAAATATGGGGTAAATCTTTATGGTATTTGGTAATAACAATTTGTAATTGGTATCGTTAATTTTTTTACTAATTTTAAAAGGTCCAAACTTTTTAAAATCGAATTTGCTGTTAGGTCGTTGTATTTTAATATTGCGTCGAATAAAGTAAACGCTATTTCTTTTTTCGAAAGATGGTTCCTTTATCCGATATTAATTGGCGTATTTTATTATTTTTTCTCGTACGAATTTCAATTCCTGTTGGAATTTTTCGTATAATTGTCGTAATTCGCTCGTTTATTCATCGGTTCGCGGTACCGTAATCGTGGTTTTTGGTTTTTTATAAACCGTAAAGTTAAATCCATAATTGGTATAAAACGGGGTTATTTTAATATTTTCGTTTTTTAAACTGTTATAGGCGAATTGTATTGTGGGTAATAATTGCACCCAATTGTTTTATTTATGGTTTATATAATATTTTAGATATTGTTTTAATATTTAATTGGCTCGTTTTGTTTGTCCGTTTATTTGGGGGTGGAACGTTGTCGATAATTTGTANATGTTCCAAATGTAATTTCTTTTAATTTGTTTAATTTGTAATTTTCAATTGAAATTTTACAAATTATAAAAATCCATTCCTTTGGCCGTTACGTGGGGTTACGTGAAATTTCGTAACTTTGCTTTTAAATAATCGTTATTTTGCCGGTCGGTATTTCTTTTGGGCGAATGTCGTTAGAAGGGGTGTAACCCCACCTGGCCTTTTTGGTACCGGCCCAATTATCTGGTCGTAATATTAAGTTTCCTTTCCTTTGGCCAAATTTTTTTGGCTTTAAATAGTTTGTATTCCCCTGATTTTTATTTTTGGTTTTGTTCCTTTTTTGCTAATTTTTTTTTTGCGCCATATTTAATCGTGTCGCTAAATTAAAATTTGGTCGCTCGTCGACGGAACGTCGCCACGCTTTTTTTGCGTTTTTTTTTCTTTATTCCGTAAATATGCCTTTTTGTTTTTATTATAAATCGCGCGGTATAGTGCGTTACGTTATTTCGCCGCAAAACTTTTTTCGTTGCATTAAATGCTTTTATGTTAATCGGTTTGGTTGCGACGTATTGGGGATGTTTAACGCCCAATTGCGTAATATCGGTCGGCAGTATTTAAAATTGGATGCGGAAATTAAAATTTTGGAAAAGGATATTTTAACGGAACAGTAAAGGATTTAAAAAAAGCAATTAAAATTGTTTCGTTTGCGGAAACAAAAGAAATTGTGGTTTGAAAAAATGATGCGAGCTATATTTCGCGGAATTAATAATTTGGAGGAATTAAATCGGGTGGAACGTAAAAAAGTAAAATAGGAGGAGCGTCGGCGATCGGCCGAGGTTTTTTCTAAAATATCCCTAAAGTCGCTTTTTCCGGATTCCAATTTTGTTTGGGATTCGATTTTCCCAATAGGTTTTTTAAATTCTTCGTTGTTGGATAAAATAAATATTTTTGCGTAATATTCCGTTAGTAAATCGTTTTCTGGTGTTTTTTGCTTTATATTTATATATTAATCGTTTTTTTTATAAATTCGTCTGGTGGTATGGTTTCGAGTCCCGGTCGGTTTTTAATTTTTGGAAATGGTAGGTGGTGCTTTTTTAAATCGTCCTTTTTTTTTAGCTAATTTGTTCGTAAATCCAATTTTTAATAGTATTGGCGGAACGGTTTTTAGTAATTTTGGAGGTGGTTAAAAGGTTCCCAAATGTTTTTTTTATATTTATAGTTTTCCCATTTAACAAAATATTTTGTTTTTCCGTAATTTCGTTTGTGGTTAAATATTCGTTTAACGTCGTAGGTTTGTTTTGCGTCGATTTCGATCGTTTTTTATATATTGGTGCCGTATAGTACCGGTTCTAGTAATAATACGTAAAATATGGGGTAAATCTTTATGGTATTTGGTAATAACAATTTGTAATTGGTATCGTTAATTTTTTTACTAATTTTAAAAGGTCCAAACTTTTTAAAATCGAATTTGCTGTTAGGTCGTTGTATTTTAATATTGCGTCGAATAAAGTAAACGCTATTTCTTTTTTCGAAAGATGGTTCCTTTATCCGATATTAATTGGCGTATTTTATTATTTTTTCTCGTACGAATTTCAATTCCTGTTGGAATTTTTCGTATAATTGTCGTAATTCGCTCGTTTATTCATCGGTTCGCGGTACCGTAATCGTGGTTTTTGGTTTTTTATAAACCGTAAAGTTAAATCCATAATTGGTATAAAACGGGGTTATTTTAATATTTTCGTTTTTTAAACTGTTATAGGCGAATTGTATTGTGGGTAATAATTGCACCCAATTGTTTTATTTATGGTTTATATAATATTTTAGATATTGTTTTAATATTTAATTGGCTCGTTTTGTTTGTCCGTTTATTTGGGGGTGGAACGTTGTCGATAATTTGTAATTTGTTCCAAATTATTCCATTAAAAATTTCCAAAATTTTGATGTAGAAAATTTATTTTTGTCCGTAACGATGCTTTCCGGAAATCCGTAATTGTTAATAATTATTTGTAAAAATGTGTAGGCGATTTCCTCGGCGTTGCTACTTTTTTTATATAGTAGGAAGTAGGCGTATTTAGTAAATTTGTCCATTATAATTAATATGCTGTTATATTTTGTTTTTGTAAATGGTTTTTCCGAAAATGGTAGTTTAACGATAAAATCCATTATAATAGTTTGCCAAATTTTACTGGGGGCTGGTAAAGGTTGCAATAGCCCGTAAAACTTGTATTTTGCGGATTTGTTTTTGGTACAAAATTCGCAATTTTTAATAGCTTTTCGTACTTTTTATCGTGTTTTTTGGAAATTGTAATATTATTTTAACCGTTTCCATGTTTTGGAAATTCCTTGGTGTCCGTGGGTTTTATTTCCGTGGATTTTCCGTATTTTTTCTGGCGTATTTACCGTATTTGTTATTATTAGGTTTCGGTACGCCGGTAAAAGGTTTCCGTTTTCGTTTATTGTAAAAATAACCCGTGTTTTTTCTAATATTGTATTTTCGTGGTTTGGTTTTCGGTTAAAAACATCGGCCCTGCCGTTTTTTATTCCTTTTCGGTAAATAATTTTAAAATGGAATTTTGACAGGAATTTTAACCATTTAATTTGTCGTTTATTTAACATTTTACTAATAGTAAAATGGGTTAGGTTTTTATGGTCCGTGTAAATTAATACCTCGTATTTAATTCCGGATAATTGGGGTTTCTATTTTTCGAATATTCAAACAATAGCTATAAATTTTTTATCGTATATTTGGTAATTAAATTCTGGTTTATGCAATTTTTATAAAAAAAAAGCGCAAAGGTGCAATTTTCTTTTTTCGTTTCGTTGGTTAAATTGTCCTCCGATCGCGTAGTCGGATAGGTTAATTTCGATTTCGAAAGGTTTCGTTAGATTTGGTATTTTGAAAATTGGTTTTCGTGCTATTGCGTCTCGTAGCTGTTCGAAAACCTATTGTATTTATTCCGTCCATTGGAATTCCAGGTTTTTTTTAATTATGTTGGTTAAAGGGGTGGCGATCGCGCCGTATTTTTTGAGGAATTTTCTGTAAAAATTCACGAATCCGAGGAAAGTTCGGATGTTTTTTACGTTTTGTGGTTAAAGCTATTTTTTTACTGTTTGGATTTTCGATTTTTCCATCCTAATTTTTCTAAAAACGATAGTATATTTTAGGAAATTGATTTGTTTGCTGTAAAAAAAACATTTTTCTGGTTTAATTAAAAATTTAACGTCCTGTAATTTTTGTAAAATTGTGTAAACGTGTTATTTATGTTTTTCCAACGTTTTCGAAAAAATAAAAATGTCGTCCAGGTAAATAACGACAAAAATGTTTAGGTATTTCCTGAAAACGTGGTTAATTATAATTTGGAAGGTTACTGGGGCGTTGGTAAAGCCGAAAAGTATTACGAGGTACTTGAAATTTCCACGTCTGGTACGAAATACTGTTTTCCACTTTTCGCCTTCTTTTATACGGATTAAATTATATATTTTTTTGAGGTTTAATATTATAAACCATTGTATTTGGTAAAACATGTTTCGGAGTTTTCCTATTAATGGGAGCGGGTAGCAATTTTTTATAGTAATGTCGTTTAACTGTTTATAATCCACGTATAGTCGTAATTTTCCGTTTTTTTTGGTACGAAAAGGATTGGATATTTTGCTGGTAATGTTAATGGTTTAATGTAGTTTTTTTTAAAATCTTTTGCGAGGTATTCGTTTAGTATTTCCATTTGTGTTAGATTTAAACCGTATATTTTGTGGAATTTCGGTTGGGTTCTTTTTTTTAGTGGTATTTCGTGGTCGAACGAATTGTATTCGGGTAATCCTGTTTCGAATTTTTGGTTAAATAATCGCGTATAAATCTGGTATTTTTTTGGGATTTTGCCGTTTTTGGTCTGTTCGTTTGTATTTGGTGTTATGTGATTGGATTGGTTTTAGTTTGTGGATTGTTCATAGACCTCGTCTACGCGTAGGGATTCGGGGTTGAGACAATGTAACTAGTGCGATTCGCCATATCTAATTATCTGTCTTCTCTATCGTACAAAAGAGAGTAAAAAGT